>VWZV01007379.1:68970-270996 GCA_013397155.1 Irena cyanogastra
TCAAGCATGAAATATTATTATATTTAGTATTTATAATATTGTTACTATAATATTACTATTGCTTTGTTATAACAAAGCAATATAGTGTCACTTCTAGAACTGGAATTTTAGGTTTTGAATGAGCTGCTTCAGTAAGCAGATAAAATTCTTTAATCTACTAAATAAACTGTTTACTATGGATATGAACCTAGCTCTTCTGGCATCTTTATTATAGCACACTTTTACAAATATGTAATTAAACTGAGAAGATCAGTTCAGGAGTTTAAAATAATAAAACCAGCTACCATGGATTTTTGACCAAGTGACAAGCATAGCTGTCTCAGGCTAGGGATCAAACTTGTTTCCTAAAAAGTGGAAACATTTCCCATGATTGTTCATCTGGGCTGGGATACAGGATGTTGTCTTGAGAGCTCACTATTTTGGAATAAACAAATAGAACAAAATAGAAATAAACATACAGTACTGTTGGATGGAGGCTGGTGTGAGACACAAAACTATCTTCACTTCTTTGAACTTCCTACTGCTGTCATGACACGATTGTACCATATTGCACCTCTGAAACTGGACTTATTTTTCAGTGGTTGAAACATCTTCTGTGATATTCATTTTAAGTATGTTCTTCGAGAAAACAAACTTGTTAGCACAGAGCAGAGCTTACTGAAATGACTCCAGAGGGCTTTTCGTGAATTAGGTGTTACACATACGCCACAGTGGTACATCTTCAGAATCCCTTCCTCATGTTCGTTAATAATGAATTCAGTACTCATCAGTCTTAATTCTAAATTGTATTTTAAACTTTACAGCATTGTAAAAATGCAATGAGATTGATGAATGTGTTTCAAGCCACAGGGAATCTGAATCATAAAGTGGAACTACAAAGATGTGTTATTGTTTCTGGACCCACATTATTGTTCATAATAAATTAATTTCTGTTGTATTACACAGTTTATATTTCCATTACAGTAAACCAAAATGCATGTAGTCATGGAATAGCTCCAGAAAGCTGGAAGTATTTTTAGTTTTTAGCATTTTATATCCTCTTTGCCATTGAAGATACCAGATTGTTCTGGAGGANCATAATAAATTAATTTCTGTTGTATTACACAGTTTATATTTCCATTACAGTAAACCAAAATGCATGTAGTCATGGAATAGCTCCAGAAAGCTGGAAGTATTTTTAGTTTTTAGCATTTTATATCCTCTTTGCCATTGAAGATACCAGATTGTTCTGGAGGGGGGAGTGAAAGATAAATAATTTAGTAATGAAACCATAGACTGAAAAATGACCTGCTGCTTCCCTCTTTTATTACATTTTTCCTGCAACACATACTGTTTATGAAGTTATGTGAGTGGAAACATGAGGTATGAATTCTCTTTGTCCATCAATTTTGTCTCATAATTCTCTTGGCTTAGAGTATTCTTTCCTCTTAGATAATTGCATTTCTGTTGTCAAATAGCACGGGTAGCCATTTTATCTCAGGCATGGCTGTACTTCCTTATTTCTGTAAAGTTCTGTTCATTCTTTAAGTTTTTTTTTAATTAGTTATTGCTCAGATAGTTTCAGTATTTTTGTAAAAATATGTTTACAGTTAGGTCTCTGGACTATGCATATTTTTGTGTTATTTTATGTAATGTAGCTTTCAGTGGCATAATTTGATGGGACTTTCATTGTTTATGCTGTTTCATAGGTTAGGGCTGAAATGCTATGGAGGTGGTTAAAAAAGATGCGTCCTGCAATCAGTTTAGTAAATGTAAAAAAATATAAATATAAAAAATATAAATATAAATATAAATATTAAAAAAATATAAAAAAATACAAAGCTTGTAAATGGAAATTAAATATTTGAGAAAGCTAAAAAAAAGAGAAAAGAGGATACATATATGATGTTAGAGGAGATTGCATGTAGGAATATGCCTGAAAGAGGCTTCCCGCTAAAGTTCCATTCTCTCATCCCTTTGGGACTCAGTAAAACAAGATCTTCACTTTTCCAGTCCTATGTGGGAATTTCCTTCCTACAGTGAAAATACAATTGAGCTGCAAATGCTGAACACCCTGAAGGCACTCAGGAGGACATACCTGTATGCTTGGGCTGTGCTTCACTCCTGCTTTCCTGAGCATCTGCAGCTGTGAACAACAGGTTGCAGGTTTAGATAGGACTTTAGAAAGACAGTTCTTTGGAAGTAATTTCAAACTGCTTGATGTTCAGCATTTTTAAAATTAGACTAGCTATTTGGCTGTCTAAAGAGAGATGATAGTGCCCAAACTTGGAATGTTGAAAATCCTCATCAGTTTATTCTGATTAATGGCTTCTATATATGATTCAAGACGCCTTAGCATGAAAATGCCACAAAAAAATTCAATAAGAATATAGAAACAAAAGCTTCTTTAATTAATTAGAAATACTGTCTGAATTTGCAGAAAGCTTTCCCCTGGGGACCTCCAAAATATGGATAAAACTCTAGAATACACAGACTAAAATATCACAACAAATCAATGAGTTTTCTCTCTAGACTCAGTGCAGCACAAAAGAGAGTTCTGAAGGAGTTAGCTTGCTGCCAAAATAATTTGTCAACGCTCTTTCTTCATGTCTTCTAATTTCATTGGTTCACTAGTTTAAGAACATAATTTCCTGTTTCATGTTTTTGTGCTATGAGAAAGGACAAAAGATTGGAAGCATTATGATAAGTTTATATAATAAGTTTATATAAGTTTATATTATAACTGAGGGCTCTTGTTTCAAGAATGAAGCCTGGTTTTTGGGGTTTTTTTCCATTTGAGGTTAGAAATTTTTTCTTTTGTCTGAATACATGTCTGTCTTCCCTGTCTACTGTGATAAAAGATTTACATGTAAGTGTTGTCTGCAACATTTATCTGGGGACTCTGCCCTGGGTCTGCATTTCTTGAAATCCCAGCATTGCAGTTTACAGATTAAGTACATGCTCTTGTTGAGGAATGCCTCAAAACTGTTCTTCATGCACTTCAGGCTGAGCTGAACTGTACCTTGAAACAAAAAACGCAGAATTATCTCCCACATGTACAGTAGATAACATATGAAGTATATTGCTTTAAAAAACCCCAGAGTGAACATTAGGGCTAAATGAGAAGGGTGTGCCCTCGCTGTCCCCATGGGTACGCTCTGGCAGAGCTGCAGGTGGGGTTTCCAGTACTGCATGCTAGGTGTTGCACCTGTGAAAGGTAACACTTTGATAGACCTGTGACCTTCCATGGACTGAAAGCACCAGTGTCTCACTGTTTGTGAGGAAACTGAGAGCAGACAAAGAACAAGACAAAGTAAAAGAGCAAATGGAGCTCTACAGCGTATTGGCTTCCTTTGCATCCCCACCTGTGTTTCAAGAGGGTGTTAAACAGACGTCCAGTGTGTCGTTGCTGCTTTATATTGGGCATACATTTCTGAAATTCTGAAAGGCCTAACGGGTACCAATTAGGAATGACTAATTTGAGCAACAGTAACCAGCGGAGCAATGTTTCTCCTGGGCTGAGAAACCCAGGCAAAATGCCAAAGTAACGTAGCTATGCAGGTCTGAAATTTGGGTCTTTTTGTAGGATTACACTTTATGCTATGCTGAACTCTCTTTACAGATTAAATTACCATATGACTGGGTTTTCCCTTGTCCACATAGGGGGGGAGGGTGATAAAAAAAAAAAAAAAAGGCAGGAATAATTTTATACTGAAAAAGCATCTAATATGTATTAAATTTATTTCATGTTTTGTAATAACGTTTGTCCTTTTACAAGAATACCTCTGGTTGTAAACAACCTATTGACACAATAGCTTATGCAACAATCCATATTGTTTGTACTCTCAGAGATTAGGGCATCATTAAACTTCTATAAGCTCTTTACAAATGCTTCCTCAAAACAAGATGTGGGTAAACATGACAAGTTGCTCTGTTTTGTGGTTCTGCCTCTTTCTGTCTGCCATGAGATAAGGAAAAATACAAGTAAAGTCAACCAAGTATATAGTATGAAAGCTATTCAATGGATTACTTAAGTATATACCTAATTTCAAGTCTGAGTTGCATCAACGTTGAATATCAATGAGGACAGAGAAATAATAACACCTGTGAAAAAATGTAAAGGTCTTATGTCTGAGATGGCACTATCATTCCTACATGTGTTATGTGATACGTGATCAGGCATTTTCCACTGTATGTCTTCAGTATTGTATTAGACTATTAGAGTTTTTAATTAATTTTTTACATTATGTCAAAGGGGGAAGAACATGTATGAGGCCATGTATGCAAGATTAGAATGTGCCTATTTATGCTTACATCATAGTTTATTTTTCCCATACACTTCTAATTAGGTAATAGAAATAAAATATGCTCAAAAGTACTCTTTCAGTAATAGATAGAAACTAGCAGGTCTAAAAGTAAATAATTTACCTTTTGCCTGTAAATATTGTGCTTTGCATGCAGTAAGTCTTTTTAAGAGTTCTATTAAATATTTTTAGAAAGGGACTTATACTTAAAACTAGGAAGCTCATATGTATTGACAAAGCTCCTTTGAGCACCAGACTGGGAGATAATGATTGGTATTATGCAAAAATGGCAATAGCTTCTCAATGTGGCAGGGAAAATTGGTTCTCCTCCTCCCTCAACTTCTGAAGAGGCAAATGAAAAACACGATAATATTTTTCTCTCTGCTTTCATTTCATTTAAATTTCGATGTTCTGGAACTGAAAAAGAAGCAAAGTAATATCAACTGCTTTCTGTGAAGTTTAACATTTGCTATTTACCAATGTATGGATCATTTTGGAAACGCCCATCTTTTCTGTTTTGACAAGCTCTTTTTCTGGCAGGATTTGTGCCAGAGATGCTTCTCAAAACAATGGGCCTTTTTGAAAACTTCTTTTCAAGAAATATTTTGAAAAAAATATATAGGGTTGAGGAATGAACCCCTTGTCATACCATAAACAGCCATGCTGTTTCTGTTGAAAAAATACAATTTTATTTTGTTAGCATTAAATTGCTAAATGGAAAAACTTAGAGATAACTTTTTTAACTGAAAGCTCTCCTGCTCTATAGCATTTTCAAATAAATTTTTTATAAATTTATTGAAAGCAGGTGTAAACTCAGCAATTTATAACTGCCTGCTAAAGTTCCTTTCCTGAACAAAACTTCATGACAGAAGTAATTTATAAGATTAACATACAATTTTGCATTTTCCCTTCACCTTACGGAAGTTCTTTATGTGGACATTGTTAATTTGCCTTCCTTCATCGATGACACACTGCTGCATGTGTCACCGTGCCTGTCCTACTCTGAATTTGGCACATACTTCCCTCCTGATAGTGCACCTGCTCTGAATGCACATCCTTAACGATGAGATATCCATTTTTTTGAAAACCATCCAAGGAGATATAGGAAGTTTATAATAGAAAATTTTGGGCTGGATTGCCCTCATCACCACTTGGCTGAAAATGGTGTTGATACCTCTTCATTGATGAACTCATACGTATGCCCCTCTGCAAAATCATAGGTGAACTATGCAATTCAAAAAAGTATGGAGCAGAATTCTTTTTGTGTTGCAGATCTTGATTATACCATTAATATCAACTCTTGTTATTTTCCAAGAGAAGTATAAGAAGCAATTCAGATACAGTAGATCCAGTCTTGTGAATTCAAACAGTTTATTAAAATGAACAGGCTCTTCAAGTGTACCTTGGTGGAAGTAAAGAAGGCTAGAATCAGAAACATATGTCATTATGTAATTAACTTTTTTTTCCCCTTTATGTTGTATTGCTGTAATTACACTAATGGAATGTTGTCATTAAAGAAATACACAAGGTATTGGAATGTCAACTCCATTTAGTTCATTGGTGCACTTGAAGAGGGAAGCCTTTTATACCAAAGCAATCATAACATGTGCTCCTATCATTATTGTACTATGAAAGACAAAAATTAGTTTTCAGTATTATCCCTGAAAATGGGTGGCACTGTAAAGCATAACAAATTAATGCTACTGACCATTATTATAACTTTTTGAAAATTAAAGCTTTTTTCTTTTTCCAGATGATTGCTTGTGAGAACAATTCTGGTTTAATGAATGAACTCTGTGTGCATCAAATTGTTCAGGAATCTCTTTTTTCCCCCTACTCTTTAAACTTCTTTTGAAAATTAAATTTTCACTGAGGTGCAAAAATCACTTAAGTACCTCTGAAATACTCCTCTTCTGCTCTGGTTATCATGGAGATGTTCACAAAGCATGCCACTGCAGTAGGTGAAAGCTTTATAAGCTGACTTAAAAGGATGTAGAATAATACCTTAGAATGTAATGTATTCATGGAAATCCATAAAGTAAAGACAGAGTGTTTGAGCTGTTTTTTTCAGAGCTGTGATAATGAAGAGTTAATAAGTAGTTTTGAACATAGCTAAAAGGTGGGGAAACTTCTATCATTCTAGTCTACAATTATTAAATTCATAATAATGTAATTTGCCACCATGGCAACTTTTTCCTCCGATGCAAGTACAAAATAACTGTCAACTGAGAACAGAAAAGGATATGAATGGTGTTTGAGGTCTTTATTTGTCCTCCAGAGCTTATAGAAGTCCCAGATATTTACTAGAACAGATCTGATACAATGGGCTAAGTATTTAGGAGACATTACATTTATTTTTTTAAATTCTTTGTGGGCCTGGCACAAGATTATCACACATTTTCAGAAACTGATTGTCCTGTGATGCTGGGAACTTGTCTTTTTTTAGCACTTTACACATTTCTTTCAGATATTTTCTGTTTTTTTCTTTTTTTCTGAGAGTGTGTAAAATCTCGACAACACTAGTGAAAAGACTTTAATTTGCAAAATCAGAAAATAAACACAGAAAAGCTGTTAATTACCCTCTCTATTTTTCTTCTTTCTGTTTTTTTGTTTCTTTTCCCTTTCAATTATGTGGACATAGAAATGAGCACCACATATTCTAGCAAGCCCAGTTTTTGACTTATTCACTAATTTCCCTTTTTTCCTTACATTCTTGTTTTGCTTTAATTTCTCACTTGTTAATGACCTCATAAGACTAATAGGGAAGATACACTATTTAGCAACTGTTATGTCACTGGAGGACACAACTTATAAATTCTTTAAAGTTTTTCTGCATCTCAACATATGCAAATTTATACTTTGTTTTAGCAAACAGGATCTTTGTCATCACTTAAATACTGTATCAATTAATTCAGTATTAGCTGGTTAAGTATTAGAAATGTCATGGGAATTTTTATGGTGTGAATACCAAGAAAATTAGGATGGAAGTCCCACCATGCTATCACTGGTGTTTAAATATTTTGTGTATCTTCTTAAATTTTGGGTAATCCCATTGAATTTTGAGTCATAGAATCATAGAATAGTTTGGGTGGGAAAGGACCTTGAAGATAGTCTTGTTCCAAACCCTGTTCCATGGGCAGAGGATCTAGCAAACAGTTGTGTGTCTGTGGAACACATTTGAGATAAAACCTTGCTAGCTTTGCTAGCTTGCTTTGGCTTGGATGCCAAAAGAGTCTGAAAGTCCCAAGAAGCCTTGTCCATGCCTCTTCTTGCATAATGAACCACATCCTCTTGTCTTTTTACCCTTCTGTTTCTCAGAGAAAAAAAAAAACACGTGAAAGTGTGGCATGTCCCCTACAGTGTTACACTTCACTTCTGGTAAAGACTGATAAGAGGAAATTTTCTCTACTCTTTTGAGAACCTAGAGTTGCAATAAAATGTGTCAGCAATAATAGAAACCATTGTCTTAACCTGGTTTTCAGCAAAATAGTTTAACTTTGCATACTAAGTATGTAATGAGAAATTCTGTCTATCTCAAGAGATGTGTGTGTTCAGATTTCCTGCTACATTTTTGAGTGCTTGAATATATAAATAATGATAATTTTTTATTTACTTATTGTTTCTAAAGTAACAGAAAGAGGATGTTAAGAATGCATAAATTAGAGAACATAAGTTGAAGTTTCCACAGTAACTTCCTTCCATTTCAAAGTAATGGATGGAAGTTACTGCAGAAACTTCATCTCAAAGTATTTGTCAATGTTAATATTCCATACTTATTCTTGCATTAAAAGGTATGTAATGAAATAACTGAAATAAAAGATTAAAAAAGCATCTTTAAAACACAGAAGTGATTATTAAATGGCAGTATTAAAAATAGGCAAACATCACTCTCTGTTTATCACTGGCCAAAAAAATTAGCTGAAAGTCTGTGATCAATCATTTAGTATTTTGTCTAGAAAGATGAGCTTAGCATAGATGAATACATCAGCAAGTAGGGATATCAAATATCAGCAAAGTGTTAGTAGCATTTTTTTCTGCACTGTTAGAAGTAGAAGGATATAAAATGGTTGATGAAAGATAGACATAATTTGCTTTAAAAAAATCAGCATATCACCAAAGATGTTTGGTAGGACAAGTTCCTGCTATAGTTCCAGATGGTAAAAGTACGGTATGCTTAGCTCAGTGCTGTGATTTTTACAAGCACAAGGAGACTCACAGACAAATGAGAGTCAGCACATGGCCTGATGTGCTACTAAAAGAGTGTTTATAACAATGTACTGTTTCACACTGAATGGCAATAATAGTTGTTGTGATCTCACCCCTTCAAGAATAATTTTGATGTCTGTGCCCACTCTTCTATCAGAGTAAAGCATTAGCAGATTAAATTTCTGAATAATTTCTTGGGTCTCTGCACAGAACTACTTTTGAATGCTTTAGCAGAGGCAAAAGAGTTGAAGAAATGCTTGCTGATAGCTAGAAAAGTGAACTGTAGTTCAAGAAATTAGAATCATATTCCCAGTTCTGCTTCTGTCTTCTTTGGCAATTTTTAAAAATTTGCCTCTCCGGGGACCCTGTAATGTTGTGCAGGGTAAAGAATATGTCTGCAGTGTGAAAATCTGGTACTGTCTGACTGTGTTTACCAGCTGAAATGTTTGGTGAGCACCCCAGCACATGGAAGGATGTTTCTTCCTCTCTTTGGTTTGCAGGCTACACATTAGGTGCACAGTCAGTGCTAACTGAGCTGCTGAATCAGGCAGTTAGCCAAAAATCCACATCGACTTTTCGTCACCAGTTTGTAAAATGAGTTGTCCAAACCATAGACAAAGGCAAGGGTTAAAATAATATCATTCAGTTTTTGGTATATTAGAAGATGCTAAATGGGAAGGTGTAATAAGCTGTGGAGGAGAATTCTCTGACAGCAAATGGATGGATACTTGCACTTAACAGGAAATGGAGATTAGCTGTCAGAAAAGCAATAATACCAGAATTTAAAGGAGAAATCAAAACTGAGAACAAACAGTACTGTGGAAAGAATCTCTTGACAGAAAAACTGATAAGAAGCTGTCAACAGAAATGAAAGAAATTGCAAATATTCTTAGCCGCCAGGTTAATCGATGTACTTTTTGCCAAACTCAGCACTGCAGGAAAAGGTGTGATTTGCATTCAACTACACTTGGAAAAAATTGGGTGAATGAGAGCATGTTGACAAGACGGTATACATTTTTAAGTGCAGAGAAATGTGAGGCCCTGGAAAAAATTAGTAGCGTTTTTCTCAAGGAAACAAGCAAATGAAAGTAAAACAGCAATGAGTATTTTATATTGTTTGATTAAATAATTTTTTTTTAGATCACACATTTTGTAATTGTTGTTATGTACAGAGTGGAAATCTTTTACCCACTGAGAATGTTTTATATCTGTCTCTTCCTTTAATTAGCTAAATTTAAACTATGTATTTCCTTAAGAAACTTGAAATGTATTCGTAGAGCTTAAAAGCGTAGTGCTTTGAGAAAATGACAAAGCCTTCTGTAGCAGTAGAACAGCAATACAATCCCAAATTCTGGTGAGATGCAGCCACACAGAGAGTTTATGATGCTCCATAATAATTGTTACAAAATGTACTAACTCATAATACCCAAGCTACTGAGAAATTTGTGAACTAGCCTGAATAATGAAATGCAATCTTCTGTGCATCTGTTTGGCTGGCAGGGTTGCCTCCCCACTTCCTGTGCAGAGGAGAGGTAGGCAAAGAGCAGAACATGGATCTGAACAGATTTCCCATGGTTGTGAATATGAAGGGAGCACACTGGAAAACAGATGAAGCTGTGATTTGCATAGAGCAGCCCACAACTTTCACAAGCCATTACTAAAGGATTGGTTGGGGAATAACTCACAGAGATGCAAAATTGCAAGGCTGGTCACAGAAGTATTTACCTTTGTTTGCAGTCTAATTGGGTTCTCCTTCCTGAGCTCTATACTTTGGTTGTTACAGATGTCTCTCAAAAGAATTTTTTTTAATGGTTACTGATTTTCCAAGTGTGATTTCAAGTGTATTTTGTTGTAGTTTGTATGCCAACTTTTCAGGATAAAATGTCCTAGATTGGAAAAAGTTGTGTTTATTGAATATTTTGACTACTCCTTTAATGATGGCAGTTGCATTTTACCCTGAAACAATTCAGATGTTCTTTCTCTTCTTTCTTTTCCTTCCAAGAATTTGCAAGTTTATGAAGAATGCATGTTTTCAGCTGCGTTAAATGGAAATATTGCTTGGCACCTCTACACATAGATCACATTTATCCCAGTGGAAAAGCAAATTTCTGCTGACCTACATTGCTCATCATACATTTAAATATTTTTTAACTACTGCTGACTTTATGAGAAAATGATTTAATGAATTTTATTAATGTTTTCCAAATACCTCTGTGGAAACTAATGTATGATAAAATTAGAACAGTTTTTATGTATGCATATTTCCACATAATCTTTTTCCCAAAAGACAGAGCTCCCCATTTGGCTCTTCATTATCTTTGCAAGTTTCTTTCTTTACTCTATATCTACTTACAGCAGTAGGTAATCTTCATTCTGAGACTTAATGTAGAAGTGAGAAGTGTTCCTGATGGTGGGAACAATATCCAGACATGTTGTTGGATGAGAAATGTGTTTGCTGAACAGGATCAGGTCTGCTTTACCTGGGGTAAATCTCAACTCCTGAACAGATGTGCCTGATAATCCAAGTAGAACTTCCATCTCAGTCTTTTCTTCAGGATATTTGCATCACCTCTTCCTGCTAGAGGTAACCACCCTGAAGATCTCCAGACTACTGGTCAGGAGTACTGTATGGTTAACCTGCTCTTTTAGCACGTTCTTTCAGTTCTGTGAGTTTTTGTAAGTAGATGTGTGAATTTTTTGAAGGGCTCTTCTCCTTTTCTTTGGCTACTTCTATGGTATTCTCGGTAGGTTAAAGTTTGACTGTGAACTTTGGGCATCTCAATTCTTATAACAGTAACCGAGAAATTTTCATTCTTCATTCACTATGGACCAATAATACATTTCCAAACTGTCTTAGTCAGAAGGGATAAACTGAATAGCAGCTGAGCAGACATATTTACACTGGCCACATTGTCAGCATGGGTAATTGTAAAGACCCAGAAAAGTATTGATTGTGCAGATTTGTTTGCATGTTTTGAAGAGGAGTAATTGGCTCATTTTTCTACTGTGCAGCTCTGGTGTTTTCATGTATTTCAAAGCAGCAATTATTTATCCAAATAACTGTTTGGGATCATTTTTTTAGAGTCACAGTAATATTACTGCCAAAATTAGAGTAAAAGAAAACATTCTCTGAAAATTACCATGTATTTACATAATTAAAACGTTCCAAGATGGACCAGCTTGTTCTACTAATGTGGAGGCAAACGGATAGTACTACTTTATCCTTTCTGGATTACATCTTCAGCAGTATTGCAGAAGGGAGTGGGCTTCTTTAATAATATGCTTTGATATTTAGTATTTGTAAAATTATTATGGCTACATAATAACTGGCTCAATGGAACAAATGATCTTTGATGGAATCAATTCTGCTAAGCAGAAATGGCAGATGTTACTTTGCATTACAACAGAAAAAGATCACCTCCATTATTTCAGGTCTGTAATGCTACTGCTATTACTACCAGCATCTTTACTAGAATTCTTCAAGTTGTGTGATCAGTGGTTATGGAGGCCATTAAACTAACTATTGATTCTATTGATTATTTTAAAAAGATTTTAAGCTGAGTGCAGTACATGTTATTGCAGTTTTATTTTATCTCATGTTTCCTGCTCTTTTTTTTTTCCTTTTACTGAAGCAAATTTATTTTCCTTGTCACTGTCTTCTCCCCTTATGAGGCTGTGCAGAAAAAGTCTTCTTAAAGAGAAACACATTCTTTGGGGTGCTGGAATGTTTTGTTGAAACCAGCATGCTACCTGGATTCACCCTCACACTCCTCTTTAATGCTTGCCTCCCTTCTCTGCCACTGGCTACAAATTGCTTATCTAGCTACCACATTCCTTTATATTATGACCTCCTTCACTCTACTCTCAGTTCTTCCTTGTTTCTGTTTTCTTAATTCTGTGACTTCCTGCCTTTTATATTAGAGAGTTTCTGAAGCTTTGCTTTTCACAGCAAAGCTGTTCCAAATCTCTCTGCTTTTCTGTCTGCATTACCAGCTCTATGATGTGTATAGGCAGAGAGGCTTGTTCTCTTTTCCATCTTGGTTAGGGCTCTGTTGACTTGTGATACAATTTTACACTGTCCTCTCACTCTAGACCAAAATGCCAGCTTGTCTGGTTGAGGGTCATTACATCACTTGCACCTCTAGGAAGAGCTGCTGAAAGAGGCTTTGTTTTACAGCTCTGCTAATAGTGCCACACAAATCTGAATCAAGAAAAGAATGCCTAACAAGGGGATGTGCTATAAACTTTCATTTTGAGCCTTTGTTTCATGCAAAATGAGCTTAATTCAGTTTGTAAATACAACAAGAACTATTTCTGAAAGTTACTCTTTCTTAAATTTCATATTTCAGCAATCATTTCTTATCCTTTTCTTTCTTGTCATATTCATGTTATAATCAAACTGTATTATCTATTTAATGAAAATTGCTTTCCCTGATAATGTTTGAAATGCAGCTATTTCTAAATCTAGGCATATATTTGCTATAAAGAAGGTGACTTCTGTCTTTAGCTTTCTAAAGAAACATCTCTTCCTCTTGTACACTGTGTAAAGCAATGCTGTCACTCTTTTTATTGTCAGGTCCTTGGTTTACACACAAAAATTATTTCTAAAACTTATCTCTGGGGCAACCCATTTCCAGCTTTATAGCCTGTCCTTATCAACATTCTATTTTAATGAGTGCAATTCATATCCCTCCTCACTAACAATCAAAGGCTCACCACTTTCACATCAGTCCATCCTCCTTTTAATTAAGGCATGTCTTCTTCTTGTACATCTCAATGAAAGATGGGAATTCAGTGTTAAATAAATACTCGTTTAAGTGTTGATATAAGGATTGATGGTATTGTAAGCAGAACAGAAATACAGAATCTTTCTTTTAGTTATTAAACCAGAACTTCTCTGATTGTGCAACATGAAATCATTAGCCTTCTCCACCACAATAATAAATCAGAACCTTTGATGGTTACTGAATTCTGCAAAATTTCAAGTAGTTGTACAGAGTGAAATCTCTAGAGCAACATCTTAAGTCTCCAAAAATGTATTCACAAAATCCACACAGTTCTGTGGTTTTCATGGACTGTATTATATAGCACATAAGCACTGGAGACACTCAGTCCAGAATATCGTATCATGTTTTATTTTCTGTTTTTTTTCTGCTTTATTTTATTTTTTTATCTTTTTGTTCTGTGGTGGTGTTCAGCTGTGCTTCTTTGGTTTTTTGAGTTTCAGTGCTACTACCAGAATTAAAGGTGGAAGAGCTATGACAAGAAGAAGCAGTCCTCCAGCTAAAAAGGGGAAAAGTCTTACCAAGCGTCTAAGTCACTTGGTGAAATCATGAGCATCATCCACTGAAATATGGGGAAACTTTCATGAACTTGGTTATCTTCACATTAATGGGAAGTGAAGTCTAAACTTTGGTCTGGTCTTCAAACTGAATTTTCCTTAATTCTAAGATTGAGAGGAAAAAGATTAATTGTATTTTACATAATTTGTCCTCATATCTTTAAACAGGTAGGCTGGAATAAGTGACAACTGTGGGACTGTTCCATTATGTGAAGATAGATACAGAAGAAAAAAAGATTGTAATGGCTCTTGGTTAACAAGTAAGAAAGACTCCAAATCTATATGGAACTTATCAACTTATCTTTAGCAAACCCTTAAGCACAGCATCTGATGAAAACCAATTCAGTGAATGGCTTTCTGCAATTAAAAGCTGCCATGCAAAAAGGGCAGTGTTTAGGCATGTTTAGGCATTGAGGGATAAGCATTTTGGTTAAAACTGTGACTGTCTTCAGAAAATTAATTTGTGAACAGAGGTTTAAAAGTCTCTATGGCTAATATCATCTGTTCCAAACAGATTTTGTAGCATATTTCAGAAAGATATCAGGAAAGCAATTTTTTATCTGGAGCCTTGAAAATCACTGACAACTGAATATGGAGACCTGTAGTCTAGAGATCACAAAGGGATGACAGAAAACAAGTTTACTTTTCTCTAAGAAATCTGAGCTTTAAAATATGCACAGATTACAGGATGTGACAAAAATGGTTTTTCAGAACTGGTTTCTTATTTTTATGGTGTTACTGTAACTACTTTATGCATAATATATAATGTCTAATATTGCTGCCATATTGTGACTGAGATCAAATTAGCTGTATACAGAGATGAAGTCCCCAATTATTTTTCACATCTTTATTTCTGAATCTTTGTAACAAAGAAATTTCACAGAAGTGCTGGAAACCATGGGAGGGCCAAGCCCTGAAAGACGCTGCCCAAGAGACTGTGGACAGGACTTTACCTGTAGGATTCTGGCAGACTGATCAAGTACTGAGCAGTTTATGTTCTCCAGAGATCTGTCCTAAGTTTTTCTGTGGTTCTTTTCTCTGAAGTAGAGGTGGAGTACCTGAGATGTTCATGTACACATTGACAAAGTCCACGTGTGTGTTTTCTGTAGTGCTGGAGTTCAGTGAGAAGCATGTATTAGTGATGCCCCTACCTGTTGCTCTCCAAAATCCCCAAGGAATATATAGACTCGTAGAATCACTTAGGTTGGAAAAGACCCTTAAAATCACCAAGTCCAGCCATTAACCCAGCACTGCCAAGCCCACTACTAAACCATGTTAAGTGCCCCATCTACAGGTCTTTTAAATACCTCAAGGGATGGTGACTCAACCACTTCCCTAAGCAGCCTGTTCCGGTGCTCGACAACCCTTTTGGCGAAATGAATTTTCCTAATATGCACTCCAAACGTCCCCTTGTGAAACTGGTGGCTGTTTCCTCTCACCCTATCACTTAATATCTGGGAAAAAAGACAACAACCATTTAATTATGACTATATTCCAAGTAGCAATAAAGTCTCCCCTCAGGCTCCCTTTCTTTGGACTAAACAGCCCCAGCTTCCCCAACTGCTCCTCGTAAGACTTGTACTCTGGACCCTAACCACCATACACAACGTGTCTTTCATTTGCCTCAATACAGACAGTCTGGGGGGCAGGTGAAGGAGTGGGTGGTAAATGCTGAAGACTTAGTGATAAGCAAAGATAAGTTACCAATAATATTTTTTTTCGACCAGTCTTTGTCTGCAGTTTCATGTTAGAGACAATGCTAAGCAGATGTTTGACTTTAGTTTGCTCGGATGTGATTTTGCAAGCATAGATCATGCCCTGAATCCAGTATCATTTTGCCTGTGAGATGGCATAATATCTGTAACAAGTACAATCAAAACTCCAGCAGATTGCTTTTTGTATGGGAATGAGGTGCTTCTTGAAAAAGGCAGAGATACATCTTGAGCTGTGGTAGAGTATTTACATATCAAACATATCTGCCCTGGTGATTCCATATTGTATTCTCAGCATGCAGATTGCCATGTCATTGAATTTTTCAGCTTTTAATATTAACAGCAGTTAAACTATTTTGTCCAGTCTAAGTGGAATTTAGAGAATTATTACGATGGCCACTGAAGGGATTCAAAGGAGAAAGAAGTTAGACAACTCTCAGGGATAATCTGACCAAAAGTCTTTTCTGCAAAAGTTTCTCTCATGCCTACCTGTAGCATCAAGTCCCTTGGGTTGCAGTTGGGGAGCCAAAACCTAGAGCCCTGGTGACTGCACTGGTCCCTACTGCCTTGAGATGAGTCCTGAAAATGAAGCAAGTGATGAGTCCTTTAGTTCTTACTGGTCTAAATGAATGGACTTTTATTCTCAGAGAGAATATAGTCATGCTATGCTTCAACCAGCTAATTTGTTTACCATGGCAAGCAAGGAAAATTAAATTTCAGACATTTCAGTGAAGCCACAGGAAATGGAAGGAGAAATATTTGTGATTACTTTGATTCTAACAAAAAAAAAAAACCCTAAAAACCCCAACCAAAAATAAAACCCCAAAGAAAACTTAAAGAAAGAAACTAATGGCCCTAATCTATTGACTGCAAAACTTTTGAGGGAAAGACTTTCCTCAGAGAAAGGACAGAAGTGTTAAGTCCATCACAAATGATGAAAGGTCTCTTTAGATGGAAAAAGCATTTTCTTCCTTGCAGTAAGAAGCAGGCTGAGGTGATGAATAAAAAGAAATGTAAATAAAAAAAGATAATCCTTTAGAAAGATTGTAATTTCAGAAAATGTTTAGTATCATAATGCAACTAAACCAGGTATTTATTTAAAATGAAAACTTTTAAAAAAATAACTGTATGGGCTATATTTGGCCACCTTTAGATAATGCAATTTCATTCCAGAGATAGAAACCTTGACACCTTGTTAAGTCAATGATTAACCAAGGCCAGTGTACATTAAAAAAGTCAAAATTAGCCTGTATGGAAATCCAAAATTGCCCCATCATCTGCCGTCAAACAACATATTACCCCTGCTAATATGCAGCATAAGCTAAATCTGAAGTGCCAGTTAGCACTCAAACATGATTGAGACCAGGTTTGGACTGGATCAGATTTGTGCTGAACAAGCATATGTAATTTTATTCAGAGATGTGTTAGGTATTCACTTAAGAAGCAAAAGTTGTGCATTCCACTGGCTTTGTCTTAGAAAGTTAAAACCTCAAATCCAGATTTCACACATCTAGTACTATTGTCAAGCAGCAGGTTATTGATGTTTGCAATATATTCTGTATGTGTAGAGCATAAATTGCACAAGATTTAGCAGTCTGAACAATATTATTCCACAGAGAGGTTTTCCATGGAGCATCAGGCAATTCATTCTATTAGATGACATTTACTGTGGAAAAAATAAACATTTCTTGCAAACACTTTTTAAGGAATTTTCCATCCTCAATAGTGTCTAAATAGTGACTAACAATTCTGAACATTGCTTTCCCTACCAACACTTTCTACATTCTAGATCTGTTCACTCACATTGCTCAGTGACTATCACAAGGTTTCCCAAATTTTTTAAAAGCTAGGTCTTCTAGAAGACAATTTCAGTTTCAGCAACCTGGTCTTTATCAAACATTGTAGCCTCATGCACAGGTCTCTTGTATGCCTGTTTTAGTAGCCCTTTATTTGCAGCAGTGAAATGTGTGAAAAAATGTTGTGCCAACCTTAGTAGTATGGCAATCTCTTTTATTGCATCCATGAGTAGGCAGTGGGGGTTTTAGGGTATGCTGGTGCTTGAGTTATCACTGAAATGAATGTATTTTGTCCTCAGAATTACTGAGACTCATTGCTGCCCTCCTCCTGTTAGGTAGGAGAGAGGGAGTGAGCTCTGTCCTTTCATAGAGACCCATTAAGGATTCTTTTATCAGCCCTTGTATAAGCTGGCCTAGAGGATAGTGATTTGAAGGAAAATGACCCTCTGTGGTAACAATTCCAGCTAGATGGGCCAGAGTTGGCCAACTTGGCTCTTTTAATAGCATCACGATAAAAACCATGCTCTTTCATATCTATCCCTGCTCGCCTGAAGTGGGGGTGCGAGGAGGTGAGGTCCAGTGTCAGCAGTCAGCAGAAGTAAAATAGAAGACATCAAGCCTTTCATCAGTGCCAGGATTTGTCTCTCAAGAGGTTTCTGCATGGGTGAGCTTTGTATGAAGGCCAGACCTTTGGTCCTAGGGGAAACAACTCCTATCTCTTGGCAAGACACTTAAGCTGAGTGGACAAAAATATTTTGGTTTCACCTCTTCTCCTTAGCTGTGTTATCCTATAAACCTACCTTGGATTCAATTTAGGTATGGTAGGATTACAGTACTGTGCCTGTGTGCTAAAGACTGTGGCAGTTTGCCATTTTAATCTATGCTTTGTGTCTAAGTAATTCTTGCCTGCTCATCTGAGCAACTTTTCACTATATTTGAGCTGGGGAATAAGAGGGAAACAACAGACGTGGAAAATGCTAGCTGAACAGAAATTTCAGCTTTTGAATAATCTGCTTCTTTCAGCCCTTATTTTCCCATCTCAGCTTTGCAACATTACTTACTCAAGTGTAGCAAAACTTATATTTATTCATTCATTATATGAACTCCAGCAAAACACTGGAGATTCAGCTCTCAGGAGAGAAAAATCCAGGGCTAAATTTTCATGTTTTCTCTCAACATCTGAACACAAACCTCTTCCGTGTCTTCAAGGACTGCTTTGTTTATGACATTTTTATTGTTTTAGATAAGTACTTAGCTTCAAAAGTGGGCTCTTGTAGTGTTTGTGGCCTCCAAACAGACAAAGGCAGCAGTGCTTTTATACTTTTGACTACTCTGTCTTTGTATTCTGAATGCATTTGTGAGATGGAACTTCCAAGAAGGGACCAAAAATAGTTACATTACCTTTCAAGCGTGAATAGCCTGAAGCTGGGGATATACTCATTGGGTACTTCTATTCTGCTTCTCAAGCCCTGCATATTAACAGCTTTCCTCTCTTCTTTCACATAACTTAAAAATTATAAAAGTTAAAGGTCAAAAAGAATCCCAGCTACAAGCACATTGGTTTTTACTCTGAAGTTTAGGCATGACAGAAAGGAGTCTTAAGAATCTTCTGAAACTTTGTTGAGAAAGTTAGATGCAGCATTCAAACAAAACTTACAGTAAATGATTGGTTGACCTTTCTGAAAATATGTTTAATCTTCTGTTTACTTCTAGGACTATTACAGTACCTTGACATCTTCATACTTTTATAAAAGCTTAAACCAAAGCTGAGATGGCTGTACAAATATCTAGAGGATGGTGCTCTGTTGCAGAAAGTTGTAACTCTCCTTATTTCCATGTAGGGTGAAAAGTAATAATGACTAACTGCATACCTGCATAAACAGTAAAACTTTTTGCCCTTGTTGTTGATGGGGCCACAATTCTTCCTAAATTGCATGTTTGCAACCGTCTTTTTTTTTTTTTTTTTTTACATTTAAGATGCAGTAAACCCATTTTTTTAGTACTACTTGCCTTACCTGGACCCTGAGGCCACAGTCAATGACACAGTCAGAACCTGGTGCTTAATAACCAAGTTATGGAAGAATTACATCACTCCACTTTCATAGCCATAGAACCCAAAGAAAGAGATCACAGAATAAATTAAAGTCATAGTCATCTTGAGATAATTCAAAGATCGTGTTTTATCTCAGGAAGCAATTTCTTTGCACACATTCACTCTGAGTTCATTCTTCATACATTTTTCTTATAAATTCAAGTGTTTCAAAGAACTGATTATTGTAGATGGCTTCCAGTTTTTTAAAATTACAAGCTGTTGGATCCTTTTTGTGTTAGCCATAAAGTGGGTAATTTGCAGCAATGGAGCTTGGTGTGCATTCCTGGGTGTACTGTGCCCAAGGAAAAAGGGTGCAGAAGCCAGGAATTCCCACTCCTTCCTTGACAAGAAGGGAACGTGCTACACAGGAAAGGAATGTGTTACACAGTGCTAGTGTAACCCCATGTGAATATTGGAAAAGTGCTGATTCAGTCATCTAAATTCCCAAATTAAAACTCTTTGTCTGTGGTAATCTTCCAGAGCAAGGTGCTGAGGCAATTAATGGTCACAGAGCATTCAAACCCTGTTGTTCTCATGCAGCAAGTTAAACAGCAATATTACCTGAAGATTTTTTTACTTCAGAGGATTTCATTATGTTGGACCAAGAAGCTAAAAAAAATGATGTCTAAATATTTTTGCATTTTCTATTCAGGCAAAATATAATATGATTTTTTTTTCTGAGAGCCTTTTTTGGTGAAATGATGGCTTATAAATCCTGCTTGAAAACTCATACCTTCAACTTGGGCTTTTTAACTTAAAGAGAGTGTACATATGCTTTAATGGGATTGTAATGTGATGCAATAAGAAGAACAGTTTCACAGGTAGCTGAGAAGTAATTAACATATGGTTACTCCATAAGCTCAAGTAAATAGAAGTTTGCTTAGCAGCATATCCAAAAGTAAGCAGGACAACCATCAATGGTGAGTGAAATTCTCTGCATTGGTTATTCACAACCCAGATATTTCATGGTATAAATCATATTATATAACATGAAATTTTTTTCCAAACCAAAGGTCTTCTTGTACTTCTAGACTGTTTCTTGGAGGATATTTCTTCAAGCATTGATTTTAAACAAGAAAAGAGATAAACCTGATATTAACTACTTGAAAGAATTGCAATAGGGAATAGCCAAAGTTCTTTCAAAGTTCTTTTTTTTTTCTATTCCGATGAGTGAAAGTTTACTAAGATTTTTCTATTATCGCAAAGAAAACCTCCACAAATTCTTCCTGCCCTACTTGTCAATAAAATTCAAACAAAACACGAAATAAATATTATTTATAGCAGAAATAGTAAAGAAGGATTTTAAGCAGAACAGAAATTCAACAATTTGGCAATTTTATACGTGAAAGAGGGTTGAATGAGAGTCATAAAGACTTAACTAGAATATAGTTATCTGTATGAGTAGTGGTATTTTAATTAACCAGCAGTCTTGAAATGATTGCCAGTCCTGACAGTCTGACAATATTTATGAATAGAGCTCATTCAATTCCATCTTTCTGTGGTTATGCCTCCATAAAACCTTCTTAATCAGTGGAAATTTGATTTCTGGCAGTGCTGCATTAAGTTGTTGAAATGATCTGTTCTATAAAGGGATTCTCCATAAGCATTTTTTGGGTTTTTTTGTGGGATTTTTTTGTTTGTTTGTTTGTTTGTTGATTTTGTTTGGTTTAGTTTGGTTTGGTTTGGTTGTTTTTTTGGTTTAATGTATCAAGTATTTATTTGACCATGCTATGTGACTGGGACTAAATTTATAGCGTGTTACACTCCAAAGGTTTCATTCAGACTCATGGTGGTTCTTTATGGTTCTAGATATTTCTGGATTGCTTCTGTAGTGGCTGTTTCTACCTGAAGATACCTGTAGTTTTTTAGGTTATTCCACTTTTTCAGCTGGTTCCACTTGTTTCACCTTTTGCATATTTAATGGGTCCAGAAACTAGGACAAAGGAAGAAATTACACCTCATCAGGATGAAGTGCTATTCAGTTTTCTTTATAATGTAGATGCTTTTCTTGAAAAGCTAGGATTTCTTCCTACAGTGTTCCCCTTCTTCAACCATGGAAACAAGGCAGTGCACATAAAAGTGCAGAAAGTACTTAGCCAGCTCAAAATGTAGTTACTCTGTTTATACTTCTAATTTAGCTCTTGATTTCCTTCACAAGCAAATTTATATCTTGGATAAAGAAAATACAATGAGGATATTAAAAAACAGCCTAAATCAGAGAAAATAAAAAAAACGTGGCAAGCTTGTTTTCCTAAAATCCACATGCACGCATTTCTGGCGTTAAAATGGTCCTTTTCAGTCTGCAGAAGTTGAGCCTCATGAAATAACATTGTTGCTGTGACATAGAAACATTTTCAAAATGTTACATTCTTATGCTGCAGTACATAAAGTGTTTCTGGTAGAATTATTTTATGAAGGTACCTTACTAGCGCTTCACACTCATTTACTCATATTACAATGTTACTTTGTTCAGCTGATAACTCTTTATTTTTTTTCCAATTTTGTTTAGCAAAGCTTATAGAAAAATAACAGAAAAAAAAATCTAATGCAAGATGAATTGCTAAATATAAGATAACCAAATTCTTCTGCTCCAGCAGCAGCTGCCAAACTGGAGAGCTGTCTGATCCCCTCAGTTAGATTGAGGATGTACTGATGCCTTATTATTGCTATTTAGGCATTTTAAAAGTTTCACATGGGTTGGAACTTCTGACTACAAACAAATTAAAATGTGCATGGTTCAGTGTGCCCTAACAATACAGTGGACAGATATTACTCACTCCTTGCATTATCAATTCATATTAGACAATCTCCTGAAGAGCTGCTGGTAATTTTTTTTATATATGCCTCATTAATATCATTGCAAATTAAATCACAGGAAATGATAGTAAGTGCTGAGTAAATAAATAAAAGGACAACATTACTATTTAGCTGTCTTTTTTGGTTACATTCCTACCTGAACATGTCTTGCTCAGCTAGTAAATGAAAAACCCATATGATATTCCTTTTTCTTTATAATTTTTAAATATGTAAAGAAATTATTTTATTTGCAAGTGAAGTAGCTCTGCTAGCGCCCTCCAAACATTAAACAGTAAATTATTGATTCAGCATCCTCTCTATAAAAAAAACCAAACAACCCAGCACAAATAAAAATTCATGTCAGATTCTCTGTAACACAACTTCTGGGAAAGAAACCCTCTCTGTATTGCATTGAAGCACAACGTGTCAGTTCATGGTGCTCTCTTGCAGCCTCATGTATGTGTTTAACAGGAAATATTGAAATAAGCTCAGTGGGACACCATGTGTCTCAAAGAAGATGATGAAACACTGAAAGCAAACCCCTGCTGTCTTTGCCAAGACAAAAAGAGAAGGAGCTAGCTTAGAATAACTCCTCTTATTCCTTCTAGAAGTTACACCAGAGGTATAAAGGCTTTATAATCAATGGTGGAAGAACAAGGGGATGTCAGATGTTGGCTGAGCAACCTGATCTCTGTTCATAGTACTAAGCATGACCACTTCTCCAGGCACTGGCAAGGCCATCCTCACTGCGTCCAGCACCTGGACAGGCAGCAGAGCAGTGATGAGTCTCCTCTACAGCTCATGTCCTTAAGTGTAGGGCCCTCTGACCATTGCAGTGAGCCCTTCTCCTAGCCTGCATCACTGTTCATCAGCTTGAATGTAAAGCTGCAGTGGGAAACCATGGGGAGATTTAGATCACAGCTTGCAGTCGGTCATAGTTCGGTGAAACCAACCGTTGGGAATTCAGGTACCTTAAAACGCTTTGCTGTGTGATGTTACAAGTATTCTGAATAAGAATGCATGCTGTCAACTACTTTAATGCATGTTAGGTATATGTCAAATCTTGGTATATAATTAAACAAAGCTTTGTTTAGAGCAGGCAGAAATTAGGTCAGTGTCTTTGATTGTAGTCATATCACTGCAAATTAATAGCCTCTAGTTTGTGAATGTACTGAAGCAGATCTTTAAATTGATTAGTATAATATGCTTGATTTAATAATATTTGCAAACAGTATAATTTTTTATCAGCCTCTAATATAGAGGTCAGCGTGGCTAGTATCTTTTGCCTAAAAGTCTGCTCCTCTTGTTTATTAATGTCAGATTTTGTGTTTTAGCATTGTCATACTCTGCTGCTCAACAATGGTGAGTAATCAGAGAGTTTTACTCTTAGATTTCTCCTGGCCAAGAAGAAGCAGTACATGGGGAATGGTAAATGCCTTTAAATACATCCCACCTGAATGCAAGTGGCAGCTGTTTTGTAATCTGTTTGAATTTGACACTGGTGAGCCGCTGGGGCCGCTGTTTGCAGCTAGAGATATATTCTGTATATACTCCCTGTGCTTTTCTGCTCCCCTGGATGCCTTGCTGAGATATTAAGAAGTAATCTCTGGGCAATTGCCAGATAGGATATAACTTGTTTCCTGGTGATCAATAGCCTAGGATGGAGGGACTGTGCTAGTGGTTCAGCACTTCTGCATGAACACAATTACATATGTGAGCCCTGTGTTTAGACACTTTCATCTTTGATCTGCCTAACAGCCTCTCTGCTAGGGATTATCCTCCATCCTTACTGACTAATTTGACAACAGACTTTATCTGTGTCCTTTGAGATAAAGATGAGAGACAGAGCTGTCTATCAGTGCTCTGAGTTTTGTAGTGTTCAAAAAAAGGAAAGTCTTTACAACGTAAACTCCATTATGAAGGATACAAAGGAAGTCCCCACCACAAGTATTCTAATCAAAGAGAAGTCCCCTGGTACTACTGAGGACAGAAATTGTGATGAGTTCTGTTCTGCTCTAAATTACTAATTGACTTTTTCTAAAGAACACCTACTAGGAATCTTGAAGTTTTATGGGAAATGCTAAACAGCAGCTGTTTTCTAATTGTTCTTCCAATTCTACAGTCTTCACAAATATCCGTTTAGAATAATAAGCTGGAGACACTTTCAATTAAAAGCAATGCTGATCAGAGGCAACTGTGTAAGAGGATAGGTCGCAAGCTCAGAAAAGCCATGAAAATTATGGATGAGTTTTAATAAATCTCTCTTTAAGGTTCTTTTATAGATTGGTATTTTCATAGCTTGTTTTATGTTTATGGCATGAGCAGCTGGCATGATGCTGTGAGCATTCCCTGATGAATATCTACCTATCAGCACGCAGTGAAAGAAGTAATTATGGCATTAATACTGAGTTTTATGTAATTAAATCACAATTTGGACCTAGGTATTATTTACATTTAAAAGTATGATCATCATTAGCAAATCATCATTGATGATTATCTTGATAACTTAAGAAAACTACTGATAACAAGATGTTCTTCTGGACAGAGTCTGGACCTTTGTGACAAACTTTGAGGCTGACGATGGCTGCTGTGTATACACATATATTCTTTGCTTACATTTTTATTTTCTTTCATGTTACTTAGCCAATTCACTGACTTGTGTGGACCAATGTAGCAATGAATATATATTTCTTACCCTAGAGCCCACGTTTTATATATAATTGATACCAACATTTTTTATTACTCTAGGATAAATGTATGGTGTAATTATTTGCTATTAATACTGGCTGTTTGAAAAACATAAAGACAGAAAAAATGTCAAAATGGTGGTGGGAGGAATACTTTAAAACAGAAGATAGGAAAGAAGAAATAGGTTATAATTTTGCAGATGTTCTCTCTGAATAATTTATTTTACACTTTAAATAGGTGGCCTGATTTTGAGCTCTGTCAAGCAGATTTAGGTACATGATATAGGTTTAGAAATGCAATTAAAATTTTCATTAATATTTTTATGTAGCTCAAAAGAATATTATTTTGTTAGACAGAAGTGATGGCGGGGACAAGTACTCCTAAATCCTACATTTGCATCAATGTAGGATTTTGAGTCAAATGAATCAGACGTGACATTCTATATCAAGTTTGCTCCACAAATGTGCTATATCAAAAACCTGGGTTTGGGTTTTGAAGTGCAAAAGTGGAACATTTAACCCAAGAAAATCTTGATGTCATTAGTTATGAACGGGCAAAACCTGCACTTGCCTGAGATGGCTGGTTCCAGCAGTGACTGGCAGATGGGAACACCAGGGAGACTGAGCTGCGCTGTCATTATGGGCAGCCTGGATCCACTGTGTCCCCAAGCCTGCTCTGCACTCGCCTTGGGCAGCAGCAGGAGCGTTTGTTGAGGAGACTGTGCTGTGGCGTTCCCTCAGTGCTCTGTCCTGGGCTTTGGCAGATGGATCGAGTGGTTGATGTGTGGAGTGGATGGATAGCTCTGTCAGGGCACTCCCTGTGGTGCGTCAGCTGCTGCATCACCCTGCACCTAAACAGCAAGGAATGCTTCGGGAAGTAAGCTGCACAGGCAGCTGGCCAGTTAGCTTTGGGACTGCTCTGGCATTGTCTGGTTATATTGTATCTGATTATAATTGTACTTGATTAGAACTGCAAACTGTCTCCATTGAACCATATCTGATTGGAGGCTCGGTGAACCCACTGTGATAAATTGCTGTTGGGTTAAAGGTCTGGCATCTTTGACATTTATCCACCTTGGTGTGAACAACTATGAAAATCTCAAGGCAATGAGAGGTCTGGGTTCAAAGGGGACTGCCTGCATGAGCAAGGTATGCAGAGCCTGCCTCTGTGTGAACTTTTGAGCAAGGGGGCATTTTATATCATCCTTTCCATCATCTAATTTTCTTACCTTGGGAACTCAGTTGTGAACTGACCCCAGTCCATCATGCTATTCATAAATTACCAACAGAACTTTGAAGTTTTTCACATATTTGAAGAGGAGATTCGGAGGGATATCCTAAATCTCTTTCTCTCTGGAAAGAGATCTTTTGAAAATTAAAGGAAAAAGCAGGCACGAGTTTCAATATCCAAGTGAGTCTTGTATCAAGGAGAACAATATTAACATATGAGTCATGTCAAAATGTGCTAATAGGCAAATCAACTTCCTTGCACAGTTGTATATAGAGAGATGTGTTTATTTATAGTATATTTATAGTATACTTATATATGTATTTTTGCAGACAAATATATAAGGAAAATGTGTTCTTTTTTGTTAGGCGAACATTAATATTTGAACTTTTTCTAGCTCGTAAGTATATGAAATTTACAAAGCAGCTGATTTTCCTGTGCAGGTAATGGCTTTCATTTATACTGTGGTAACAATGATCCCCCATCAGGTTTTCTATAAACAAGTCGTCACACATTTTGTAACAATTTTTAAAATGTAAATTATTTACACAGAGAATGTTTATTGCTTAGGTAGGTGACTCCCATGGCTTATAAATAAGTTAATAACAGAAATAAATAATTCAAGTACATTTATTTTTGAATCTGTTACTATGAAATCCTTTAATATTCAGAGCAAATATATTGTAAAGACTGTTGGCATTTCTTGAGTGTATGTAGGATTATTGCAGTGTCTATTTCCATAGCTTGCAACCTACTTGCATGCAGAGGACCCCCAAACTAAACAAACCATTTTACAACAATCAAGGCTGTGTTTCAGTGATATACTTCAACCACATTTTAGCACATTTTAAATACCACCCAGCTCGTTAGAGGCTCAGGACAAGCTTAGGAACTGCTGAATTCAGTAAGAGTTATATGAACTCAAGTGCTTTCCTGCACAAAAGCCTAAATTCTTGCTAGGCTTCTACAGATTCTAAAAATCCTCCCTGAAGGCAAATGTTATGCTGCAGACAGAACGCACTGCAAGTGTTATTGCAGACTTTCTAACCTTTGCTGGAAGCTACTTGCACCTTCTGTGAAACGCTCCTGCTTTCAGGGAGTTTCAAGGAGGAGGGGAGTTATGTGGACTGGCTATCAAGTTTCCCTCTTCCCAGCTTTTTCTGTGTGTAAAGCCCTGTGTTCTCATGGAGAGAGAAACCATCAGATGTCAGCAGATCTGACAGAGAACTTGCTGCTCTACATCTAAGCAGGCCATAATGACTGAGCTCTCTCTCCTTCTCACACAGTTCTGGGTGCTCCTAATCAATTAGAAAGAAGTCCAGGACATGTCGTGCTTCAATGATAGTTACTGTCTTTTTGCTGTGTTCTTCAAGCAGAGGAATCCAAGCTGGATTTTCACTACTAAGTGGGAATTTAACTTGATTTGGTGATTGAAAACTTAGCTGTTGACATTTTGTCTGTGAATGCTAGATTTTCAGCCAGAATCTTTCCTACCTTAATACCCATATTCTATGTGAGGCTTTTGTCTTTCCTTTTTCCTTTTGTGCTTATCTCAGCTTTTGCCTAATTTTGTCTTTTTATACTTACCATCTCTTCTAAATACTCCTTTATACTCCTCTGTTTTCAACACTTTAAGAAACTGTAAAATTTAACACCGAATATAAATACATCAAGTGTATTTAAAAGTTAATAAAAAGCAACATCTCTCCACCCACCAAAAAAACTTCACACCACCTTCTCCAGAGAAATACCAAACCAAACAATTCATATCCACTTTCCTGTGTTGTGCTCGTCTCTACTCTAATTTTTTTTTTCTCCAGTGATTTGTTTTCTGACCTCACTATATTTAACACAGTATTTGGCTGAGTGTGATTCTTATTCTGAAACAGAAGAAAATACAGATCTATCTTTTTTTAGAGTGATTGGATTCATTTTCATCAAACCCCAGTGTTGGAAATCGAAAGTCAAAGAAATGCAGTAACACCTGGTTTGTATTCATCTCCTCAGATTTAGGAACAGTCAAAATAAGCAAATTATCTATCCACTTGGCACATGTTGGCATCCATATAATTAGGAAGTTATTTTCCGAGAGAAGGTCACTGTGTTTTATATAGCCTGAATGTGCCAGATGTTGGGACTGCCAGTGATTAAGCTAAAGACAGAGACAGTGGTCTGGTGGCTGGGAGGATTCATCATTATTATGAATTCAATAGTAAACCTGATGCGACGTTAGGACAATTAGAGTGATGATCTGCTGCTTCACAAATGTGCAGAGGAATCGTTATGGAGAAGGAAAATTGATGAAATCATCAAAGTGAATGTAAACCTCAACTGGATTTGTAAATCATAGAGGAATTTCCCATGCAGAGCTGTCTATTACATAATACATCACTCATAAATGCTTAGTACTTTTTGATTATGAGTACATCAACCCAACTATTTTTACACATTGTTTAGGTTTAGTTATTATTTATTTTACTTGACTTTTTACCTGAAATTGCATCAGAAAAAACATCATGGAGGTTTGAAGGCACAGTAAGTTTTCATGGTAGTTTCCTACGTGACTGTCTTTTCTATTAAAGATTATATTATAAAAAAGAATGAGACACAAATAAAAGTTAGTAGAAATACATGTAATATACTAAATAAATAAATAAAATGTCTCCAATTTTAATTGGAATCTTCCATATATGTAATTTTGTTGCAAAATGTTTAAAGCATGTTACAGTTAATTCCTGTCTTATTTCAGAGTTTTATTGAAACAGTTCAGATTTGATTTCCATCTAAAGAAAATTCATTTGTAATATGAATGCAAAATATGACCAAAATTTTGGACCTACTCCAAAAAAAGAAGAAAAGAAAGTGTAATAAAACTAGAAGAATAAATTTACTTCTTAGTTGCAGAGTGAAGCAAAAAAAGGAGTATTTAGCAATAGGTCATCTGATTTGATATACTCTTGGAAAAGTCCTTTTATTAGCTGAATTGCTCATGGACATTAATTTTGAGTGTGTTAGCTGAATTTTAAGATTCTGTTTGAATAAAGCAAGGGACTCTAGTGGCTATACTGATCTTCTGGGTAGTTCAAGGAACAGTGATGATCTGTGCCTATGATGAGCTATGTGTGGTGCTGATTTATTTACTGGCTTGTTTTTATCTTAGCTTATGCTTAGCTTAGCTTAGCTTAGTCTTAGCTTATGGAGGGTAAGTAATATGTGAGTAATATTAATTTACAGTTAAAAATTTCACCCATGTGGTGTCAAATAACTCTTGAGGTGGTGTTGTGGTTTTCTTTCTGCTATGAGACACAATATGTGTCACTGAAATTATCTGTTAAAAAGTGCTTCTCTTTTTTTAGAGAAGTTTGGTAAGAAAGTTTCCTACTCCAGGGACAAATGAAATAACAAAGTGTCCTGTATCCATGGTCAGGAAACAATAGCCCTTCTGTAGTTAGCTTGGACATTTCAAGAAGTATCTTCTGACTGTCATGTTTAAAGCACAGACAGTTTTTTTCTTTTATTTATAGAGTAAAAAAGTACTTTTCTAGCCTATGACACTGAACACTACATTAAAGTATGGGAGATAACTATTAGGAATTGCTTAAGAAATAAAAATATAGCCTATGCATTTGAAAGCTTATGTCAAAGGCATCTCCCTTGGTCCAGATACAATTAATCTGTCTTTCAAATACTACATAGAGTATTGCCATTGAACTCATGAATGAAAAGTGGTGTTCTAATAGATATGGAATTGGTAACTTTTCCTAAACCTTAGGCTTTTTGAATGATGTTTATAATTTTGTTCATCATATCTGCCTATCTTTCACCTCGTTGTACATGGTGGTGCATCTGTTGGTTAATGGGTCATATAAAAAATGAAAACCTTTAGAGATACTATGAAGAAAGTTGAGAAACTTTACTTCATTTTCTATGGTCTTCCTCAGATAAGCTGTGAAAGGAAATGTTTTCTTCCAGTATTACAGTTTGCACTGATGATGACTTTATCTAGTTATGACCTTGCAAAGAAATGTATATTTCCTTTTAATTATGATGACAGATTCCTGCAGATTCATCTTCTTTTTGTTCATTATAGCAAATGCAAACTTCAGCTTCTGACTCAGAGAAGTTGTGGCCATGATAACAATTGTTCTGTAATAGCTCTTTATAAAGTAATTGAATATATGAAGAACTGTTAGTTTTTTTTGGAAGTCCTTGATAAAGAGGAGAGATTATATTTTAAACTTTTGTCATGAAAGTTCTGCTTCATACTTGTGCTTTTACACACCTTTCAGAAAAGCATTCAGTGAATCAGTCAAAATTCTAGAAATAAACTGCAGCTGCATCCATTGTTGATGAAAGTGGAGATGGATATTAGCAGATTTATAGCAAAACTCTGTGAATATTTTTTTTCTTTAACTGTACTTGCTGGCAAGATTTGTGTGAGCAAGGATATCTGGGAGATGACCCAACATGAACAGTAAGTCACAGGTTTGGTTAGCGTGATGGGTAAGACAAAGCTACTGGCACAAGAATATGGATAAAATAAACTTCTTCATGTGGGTCATACAGGGACACTTACTGCCCGCATCACTGGGCAGTAGCCAAAGCATGTAGAGGATTATCTGAGCTGCAGAAATCCTCTAGGACAGGAGCCAGAAAAGCCCAGGTTCTCCTTCTCTTCAGGCACGAAAGCAGGGCAGCCTGAGCAGAGATCTGTCAGACTCTGCACCTCTCCTCCCCTGGACTCTTTTCCTTCTTTGGACAGTGAGTTCACTGCATTCAGGGCAGGGTTGGACACAGGGGTGCCTGTTATTGCTTGCAGTGACACTTGCGTGTGCGCCTTTGTTCTTAGATTGTGCCGCAGTTTTGCTAAGCTGTAAGGAGACCTTTGCAATGGAGTCAGGGATAAAATGAGAAGGTATAATGCGTGCTAGGTTTGTTACAGAGAAATGTGCAATTTACTGGCATAACAGGGCATGATTAGGGTTAAGGGTTAAATTCCACTGCTCCTTGGAAGGAGAGTAGCCAGGTGTGTTGTCATTGTCAACACAATGACAAGACCAACTAGGGAGGAAATTGGGGGAAAGAAGGATGACAGAATAATTTGCAGACCTGATCTAAAGACCTAAAGGTCTAAATCCACCAATAATGATTTTTAGGAATTTATAGGATTAGCATTTAACACATATGTTCATTTTAAGAAGTTTTACATTTTTCCCCTTCTTTTTCTGAAAGGTGAGCTTTCTTAGTGCATTTATTAGTATATTAAATTGATCCAAGTTGTCCAGTCCCACAGTACTGTATTTAGTACATTGAGAGTATTACTTTGGATATTTTATTTTACTTATATGCAAGTCAAAGTAGACCTCAGGATGCTGTTATCATTCTGTGATATTTCAAAATACTGTGCTTGGATTTTAGTCTATATATACGTGATCAATTATTTCCCTTTGACAGTGTTGTTATTACATACATATTCCACTATTCATGTGTGCTAAATTTGTTATTGATCTTTAAAGTAGTGTAAACAGTATGCATTTATTTACATGTATATACATGCATGAGGAGGTAGTTCCTTTACTTGCTATCAATTTGTTTTCTTTTTGATTCTGGCAGGCTGTTCAGCATTACATTTTGTAATTTATGCAATAATGTTCTGATGGAAGTTGTAAAAGCAGAACATTAGTAAGCTTATTTTTGCTGTTTTAGTAAATCTATTCAGAAGGTAGATTATATAAATGGTAGTCTCTGCACCTGTCTTTTTACAGAGGATTATAAAATAAAATATTTTTCTGAAGATAAAAGCATAAAAGTGCTGAGCTTACCTCAGCATTCTTGATGTCAACATAAAGCCTGAATGATAGATCAGGATTCAAAATGAGGAGGTATCAATCTGCTAAGTTTAATCAGTGAGGAGTCCCAATGGTACTATTTAAATTTTTTAAAATGCAAGTTTGCTGTTATACTGATGTGTATGGCTCTTCTTCTCTACCTGGAGTGTTCAGCCAAATCAAGAAAAATTCTCCCAAGTTCAAAGCCAAACTCCTCAAATTAGCCATTTGTATATTGTTATAAATGATCAGAGCCAATTTCTCTAATTATATAAAAAATCAATTTATTCGATAGCAAATTTGGCAGAAATTATGGATAAAAAGCCACAATGCAGGGATACAGCCTCGAACCCGAGTATTGGCAGCTGAGTGACAGGCAAACTGACCCAAGGGTGTCAGAACAGCTCTGTTCACACCAATATCTTGGAATAGGGAGCTTATATACAGTTTATTTCCCTGGGGGCAACACTGTATTTAAAGTCCAAAAGTCTTAAGGTATTCAAATTTGTGTCTTGGTCTGTCCCAACGAGAAACAATGCTCTTCGAGGAGATGATGAATATTGATGAAATTTTATCTATGTCCAGGAAGAGAGTTGATGTCCCTGAGATGTTGCATATCTCCATCAGATAGCTTATTGGGGTGGTAAGGGCCGGGTGGTACCTCCTGAGATGGCCCATCTCCAGCTCAGCCATGGCTTTAGTCTTGGAAATTTCTTCCTGGAAATCCAATCAGTTAAAGGTGACACACTTACGGGAATTCATCCCTCCAGAGAGTGTGGTTTTGACATGTTTCGGTTTGATAGAAAAATATACATTTATATCTTACACATGCATTTCTAATATCAAATGATTATAAATCTTATAGGCACAAATTAAACACATATTTATAACATATATGCTAACCTCTGAGTGGTTTGAGTCATAGATGTTTCTAAACTATGAGGAGAATCAAAATTAAGTATGTGTTTATGCTGTCTCATAGCCCATACGTATGCCTGTATTTAGTGCTGGACATGCATTTTGATGTTTTTTTCATTCACAGGCAAAGTTCTGCATGAGTGAAATAGACCTTCTCTGCCCTATTCCTCTTGATAGCCTATCAGGCAGGAAGGATAAACCTGTGCTATGCACAAGGGTTGTGTTTACAGCTTGCCATTTCATATTACAGCACCACATAAAAGCAGACAGAAGGGTTAATTTTGAATAATTTTCTTGTATCAGTTGACCTTTCAAAATTCTTTTTTATGTTATTATTTTTACTCGTATATCCCAATGAAGATGAGTTTTGAATGAAACTCAAAAATTTTTAAGATCTCTTGCATAGTTTTGAGAGGGTATTGACAGAAATAGCAGTCTGATTCATAACACAGAAGAAACACAGATTAGTTTTCACAGAGAGCTAGAAATTATGTACCAAATGAACCACCATGTACAATTATCAAAATGCAACAGGTTACTTGTAAAGTAAGAATCTGTAAATTCAAAAATTCATTTAGGACATGGGTGATTGTGCCATGATTTATACAGCAGCATGTGTAATGCCTGTGGTCCCTCTTGCAGTGATTGTCTACATTGTTTTTAAGTTGTAAGGTCTATTTTGTGCTTACCTGAATGTCTAATGCCAGTAAAATTTGCATTTTCTTAAATGCAGTGGTACTCTTCCCAATATAGGTTTCCAAGCATTAAAAAAGGAAATACTGTTCCTCTTAATTTTTATGTCCATTTTACAACAATATTTCGATTAGGAATGGAAGCATCTCTCTGAAGTTCTGGATTTAAACTCTGAAAATAGCACTTTTGTTTCTGAAATCATTATTCCAATCTCCAATATTTGTTTTTACTTGAATTAATAATTTCAAATCAGAAGGTAAATAAAAGTGAGTAGTTAGAAATCCAGGTAAATATATATACTTCTGTGTTAGTATAAGAGGATATATGCTCAAGGAATGTGGTAGATGAGAAATGTAAGTAATCATATGACATTTAGGTGTGATTATTTAATTTTAAAGCATTTACAGTTCAATTTGCAACAATTGCATTAAATTAAATCGCCTTTGAAATTCATTTTTAATTATAAAGTATTGTGAAGAAAAGCACATGAAACTAGTATTTTTGTTTCATTTTCATTCCTGTTGCAAAAAAGGAAAAAGAGACTCTATAGAAAGTGACATGTTATAATGTATTCTTTGTGTATTCAGAATAATAATTTTGCTGCCTTTTGATAAAGAAGTATTATATAATTTAATAGCTAGTCTTCTGTAACTGAGGGCTGCCTGAGGACAGGGCTTGGCAGATCTGTTGAGCTGCTTGCCAGTTATGCGCAGGGATCCAGCTTTGCCCTCCTCTGGTTAGAGAACTTCAGTATTGGTGAGAGACACAATTCCTCTCCCTGCTGCTGATAGTTTTGGGAACTCGACCTGGATGCAAAGGCTGAAAGATGCATCCCTTCAAAACCCCAGAGTCCTGGGAGCTAAGGACAAAATTGTGGCTTGCACTGAGCAAGATGCTGGCATTGGAAGACAGCATTCCTGTGTAGCGGGCAGAAGGGACGCTTGGAGCACAACCACTTCCTGACTTCTCTCAGGGCTCAGATGGTCTTCTGTGCACTCTCTGCTCCTGCTGTGTGTTCTTCTGCAGGATTTAGCACATTGTTTCCAGGTGGATCCTCTGGCGTGCCCTGTCAGCCTGTTCTTCACCACTCAGGCCCCCTAGTCCTGCAAGGCAACTCTACCTTAATGATGGACATGCTGGGGCCTGTCCCTAAAGCAAGGCAGAACTGCTTCTTACCTCCCCGGTAACAAATTCTGTGCACTTTTAACACATAGATTCTGTCTGTTTATATACCTTCATTGGTGCCTCAGAGAACTATTCTTCCTTGGGAAGCTCAAGTTTTGACTTCCTTTGGCCCTCCATTATCCATAGGACAGTGTGAATTGTCACAGCTCTTGTGAATATGCCTGTACTAATGGAGTGCAGCGGTCCCAGGCAGTGTTGGGCTGAGCCTCCCTTCCCACCTGTGTCAGCCCCTGCTGGGGGATCCACTTTGGCACAGCTCACTGCCACGGCAGAGTCAGCCGTGTCTCAATCCCTACGTGAATTTCCTTGGGACAGAGCTGACAGTTGAGTGTATTGCATCTGACAGCTCCTGTGCTTCAGGCATGCCCTGGGTCCCTGCCGATCTCAGCCTGAGCTTTAGGGAGCCTGAGAAACAAAAGCAGCCCCTCAGGCCAAACACGAAGCCCTCACAGCAGATGTTTGCTCTGAACAACAGCATCAGTGACATTTACCCTCTTCAGCAAGGTCTCCTCTGAGCTTAGATGCTTTATTCATCTTCCGACAATTCATGCTTCATTCAATTCTGACAATTGCCCCTCTGTTATGCAGGTTTCACCTCAGTTTACTTGAAAAATAAACCCAAATAACATATTCATTCCTACTAATGAGCAATAACTTGTAGTATACCTTCGCTATTCATTAATGACTTCACTGCAGCCCATGTGCTAAGCTGTGGCTGGGTCGGTTTGGTTTTTTTTTTGTTTGTTTGTTTTTGGTGTTTTTTTTGTTTTTGTTTTGTTTTGTTTTGTTTGTTCTTTCTCTTTTCTTCCTGCCTCCTTTCACTGTGAGAAGGTTGAGGATAACAAGCAAGTCATTACCAGTGCTCAGGTGTGTGCCACGATTCAGAATGACAAATGATGCTTCCTAAAAGCCCATAGGTGGGCAAAGTAGCTTGTGCTTCCAGGATGAAAAACAAAAGGCTGACTGACCCACCTGACACACCCTGCAAACAACCCATGACTGCTGCTGTGGGAAGCAGAAAACTTTCTTTCTTTACATCCTGACCATAGTAAGTGGAAGAACCCAGGTAAATCTCTTTCTTCCTCTTTTCCTGCAGCCCTCTCACCGTCCTTCCATTTAAGATGAACAGCACCTCCTCTGCTGATTTTTTTCTCCTTTGTGATCTGGACCAAAACGAGGGCAGATTAAGAGCCCATGACCACCTTTGACCATATTTTGTCCTTACATCGAGTCTGATGCTGGAATCATTTTGCTGATGAGGAAGGGTAACTTCAGGCTTTTTTTCTTGGATACCACTAAGGGACCCACTAATTCAGAATGTGTGTATTTGTATGACTTAAGTGATTTACCTTTGATTGATAATATAGTCTCTTTGTTTTTCTTCTACATCATACTCAATAACTACGGGCTCTTTTTTCCTTTTACCTCTGAAATTATTTATATTTGAAGATCAGATTCCAAACCTAAGTTGTTTAAGTCCTTTGCTCTCTTAACAGGTAAAAATATCTAATAAAGATGATGTTATGCTTAGAAGTCTTCTGATCTCTACACATTACATTGTCATGTTGATCACAGTGTAAGATTTCTGTAAGATCCAGTGTTGATCTGTATTCTAATACTTTCTGTAGATGATTACTGTAATGCTACAGTGCAAGCATTAGAATCTCAGCCTGCTGGGTTAGCCAGGGATGCTCTCTGGAAGTTATGTGTAATGGGATCCTGTAGGCGTCTTGTGGAAGATAATAAGGATTAGCAAACTAAAGCAAACTGTGTGAAGGGGTAGTATGGACAGCCATAGGAGAAAAAAAGAACTGTTTGAATAACATGAAGCATGTGTGCAAAATTTTTGCTGTTCTGACTTCCTGTATTAGTAGACTCTTCTCTTGTAAATTAAAAAAAAAAAAAAGGGGTAGAGAAAAACGGTGAGGCCTGTGAAGACATGTAGCAGCTAGACTGTTCTGACACTGCTGTGTGACTGTGTTATTGTGAAATAGTGTTGGCAATTCTAAGTATATGTATCTGGACAACTTTTATAAATTTTCTGAAACAAAATAGGAATAATTAGTTCCACTGCTCTGATGATGTATTTTCTTTTACTAGAAATTACATGGTGTCTTTTACTTGGTGTCACTTACTCTGTGTTTTTCAGTGTATACCATTTTTAGAGGCAGAGGTGCATATGAAGTGTATGTACAAAGAGATATCGAATATGGCCAAATTTCTGTAAATTTATACATGGCCCAGAACCTCTGTTTAGTTAAAATTCCTCTGAAATTCAAAATTCCTCTGTGAATTCTGACAAAACAGGAATGTGAGGAGAAATTCTGACAATTTTGAACTTAATAGAAAAGGTATTTTTCTAGAAGGGCAGCAACATTTAATCACAGAATACAAACTAAAAATAGGAAAAGGACATGCAGCTAACCAGCTTGCTCAAATTTTATATAAATTGAGGTGTATTTCATTTACACACCTTAGAGGATGAGGTCAAATGATAAACATTGCTAAATTGTTGCCACACTCATGAACAGTTTCATTTAAGACTGTACATGTGTGGCTTCTTGAAACATTTAAGTTTGCAGTTGGTCCTTTGCCTTTCTATTGAGCACTCACAAATGATGCTTTGAAAGACCAAGTCAAGTAAAGACTGTAGTGAACTACAGATTTATAGTTCATAAGGTATACTTCATATCCATCCTTCCCCTGAACATAAATTTCCTGGTGGTGATGAGTTCTGAGCAGGGGCTGTGAGGACAGGGGTAACTATTTCTCTGGATCTATCTCCAATTACTTCCATGAAGGCTTGGTGATGACACAGCATGAGAAGATTCCTTCACTGTGGGGACAGATACAAGTGTAATCATAATTGACAGAAGCTGCTTTCTTTGGAAGTTGAGAGTTGTCTGATTAAAATGTAACTCTGTTGTAAAGCAGAGTTCATAATCTCTCTGGCTGTGCTCTGAAAGAGAAGGTGTCATGAGCTACTCATATAGCTAAAAAATTTTAAACACAATTACTGACCTTTTTACATTCTGAAGATTTAGCAGATTAATGATGCTTGGTGGTGATTATGGTGAAGTTTTTGGCATTGTAATAATTCCTTCACGTTGTGGGGCTCTGCATTGTTAACTGATAATAATTCACAAACAAATTATTAATTTCCAAGTAAAAAAAAATCATCTGCTTGCTAGTGCTAAGTGGTTGCAGCTTATTGATGCTGATGAGTATTTTTTATCACTTAAAGGGAAGCATCATAATTTTTCAGTAGTGGTTAAATAATTTACAGACCCAGAATTTTCCATGGTGAATCAACTGTTCAGAATATTCCTGCTTCTGTATATACTACTTCATGTCTTTGATTTGGTTGAGACGTGCACAAAAAAATTTAAAAAGACAAATAGGCTCTTTTAGCCGGCAATACACAGTGCGGTTCCCTCAAGCTGACTGTTCAAGCTGGCTGTTCCTCACAACACATTCATCGTGGAATCTGTCAGTACTCAGACACAGTCTCTCACTAAAAGACTCTCATACCTTGCCATCTGTCGTGTGCTGCCTGTTCCCATGGTAAAAAAATGTCTCCCCCAGTTTTGTCAGATTTGATAATAATTTCCATTGAGATTGGTGATGGAGGAAGCTTCAGAAATGTGTTCCAAGCTTCAGAAATGTGGTCCTTTCCCCACTCTTCTCCATGGATTGATCACATCTCACTTCAGGACTCGCATATGTAGTCCTAAGTGATTTTGGTGGATCTTCTAAAGGATGAACACTGATGCGCAGAAAAGGTTGTGCCTGAACTTTGTCAGTAGGTAACAAGGTAGAAAGGCTTTGCTTTAAATTTTCTACGTTCTTTCAAATTTTCAGTAGAGTTACTCACCTTTGGTAGAAAACCATACATATTAATTGGACGCTGTATAGATTTTCAGAAATATGTAGCAATGATGGTTGAGATGGAGGCAGTGAGAGGGCAAGAGATAAAGAACTGTCTGCAAATATAATAAATAGCAGGGGTGTACTGTATAGAGACGAAATGCACTTTCATAAGAAACAAGAAATGACAACACTGTCATATACATATTTCACCTTCAGCTACCCACCACAATGCATAAATACTAATCTGACAGCTCATACTTCTCTTTTCCCAATCAAATATGAATTTACAAATATTAATCCTGTATTTGTTCCAGTAGAATAGCAAAAGGAGATATATTACCACAAATTAGCAACTTCGGTGACTTCTGAAATATTCTTAACGTGTTCCTTTGTCACTGTGATGATAATTTTATGTTCAGTCTTCATCTCATTTCCCAGATCATCAGTGTCTGCATTTGAGAGCTAAAATAGCTAAGTCTCTCAGCAAGTATCAGTGACACACAGATGATCTCCAGTTCCCTGTGCATCAGCTGCAACACATCTTCAGTGAACACCATGGACAGAAGAGACTTAGATGTGCCAAAGATTATGCCAGAGCGTCTGTGCATAATCAGCATGCTCATGACCCCAGTCCATCCCACTAGTAGTATCTACTGATATCTCCATCATTCCTTTCATGTGCCTTGGCTTTTTTTTCTCCTGCATGAGGATTCTTCACTGTAAAAATGTCTAGAATTAATAGCCAAATTCAAAGGGTGTGTGCTTAGATACAAACTCAGTAACTCCATGAATAGCGAAGTAAAGAGCATCCTCACACAAGAGAGGACTGTTTAGCTTCCACAGCCCTTGTAGAATATCCAACTAAAACCATTATAGTGCATTCAAAGAAGACCTGATAAAGCAGGGAAGTGTGCTTTGTACTTGTGGTAGTTATAGCATACACGCAGTACCGCAGGTACACTGCACATATCCAGACTGTCATGCATGCATGACTTTAAATGCACTGTAATAATTTATGCTAGCTGAGTAAATGGCTTGATGTGGTATCAAAAATAAATTTCTGGTGATTTGAAAATATGGGCCCAAGCCTTGATGACTGGGTGCACTGTTAATGATCTGAGAAATATCTGCAAATCTAAAGCAAATATATGAAGCCTGCAAGCTTTCCGCATATAGCTTTGGGCTATATGTTTCCGGAAGTCTTGCTAAATACACTTAGAGACTGTGTCTGTGTGCCTGTACTTTTCATACACGTTGGGTGGTCAATATCGTGTGTGACCTTAGTGTACTGTTACTTTTAGTAAATGCTCGTCAAAGAAGTCATCATGGAATCCATTCTCTAAAACAAAGCCTTCCTTCAGAAAATTATTTTATATAAAGTTACTCTATTTCTTGTGACTCTCCAGTTCTCCCAACTGAGAGAAGTGCATTGGATGTTTAGGGGCAGGAAAAGACTTTATGGTTTCATAGGAAAACAGTAGCCATTAGAAATAATGGTTATTTTCCACCTAGGAAAAGTGTTCTGGGTTTTCTAATGAGCATCTAGGAATTCAAATGTAACATCAGAAGAAACTCCTCTGTTCTCTTTGCTCCCTGTCTCGCATAGGAGCGCAGCAAGCATTCTGTGAACTAGCGCTTCCAAGTGTGGATGTTCTAGAAAATTGAGAGAATGCTACGCCGTGTGCCTTTCATGTGTTAAGTCAGCAGATGTTCAGATTTTCTCATTAAAGGCTTCATACTTGTTTCCCTTAGCTTACACAGTTTATTACAAACCTCCAAAATTTTCTGTCAGGATTTGCTATCATAAATGTAACAGAAGGAAAACTGTAGCTAGTAGACCTGGTATTCAGCAGTTGCATTTTGATGTAACCTTGTAAAAACTCTGTGAAATCTTTCTATTTTACACTAAGTGATGATTTTATGGTGGTAGTCACTGCAATATGTAGTTACATGTTTATGTCATTTTACAGTCTTGTTAAGTATGCATTTCTACTAGCATCACAAATTGTTCAGAGAAACCTGTCAGGCTCTCCGTGGATCTAAAAGAATATTTAGAAATATTTGTATTCATCACTTTATATAAATTCAATACTAAACTTGTTTGTGTGATTAAATTTTGTTAAGACTTTGTGCTATCACAGTGTCAAGAGCTTAGTATACTGTTTTGACTTAAAAAGATATTTGCTCCTGTTAGAAGGCAAGGAGAATAAATAGGAGACACCGGATTAATGTATCATCATAACCTGAATTTATTAACAAGCTTAAAAAACTAAAGAAAATTGGAGCACGAATGTTTTTTTACAGGAGAGACAGTACTACTTTCTCAATACCATTTGTGATGCTATATAGGATGCTGTTCTTCTGTGGAAATCCTGTTGTCAATGCTTATTTTTGTCTGTGTCACATTGCCATTACTGTGAGGTGACTTCTTTGCTATCTGGGACAACAGTCCAGTCTTGTCCCATGATAGTGACTCCTTAAGCAGAAAAAAGAGAGACCTTCTCCTTCCAACAGACTGTGGTGTCCACAGGCAATTACTCCAGAAAACCTGTGTCATGGGAGATATACAGTGTTGAGAAAAAATATATAGCTGGACCACTTAATTCCAGACATTTTGGACTGATGACAACTTTCTGCCAGTTGTAGGCACCCTTGTCTCATATCAATAAAGCTGCTAATGTAAATTCAGAAATGTAAGGGACAAAAATGATGTGCAATAATATTTCTCTGTGCTTTTCAATCACAGTACCATTTGGTAGGCATCTCTCTGACTTCTGTTACTTCGGGAAAAAATCTTTTATTAAATTAGTATTTCATCTGCTTATCAGGTTACCTCAACAGCTGACTTCATCACACCTCCTGCTAGAGCTCATTATGAGTCTTTAGTTAGTTTTTAAGTCTGAGTCTGCGGAGTGTTTTGTTTGGCTGACTCAATTTCCCTTTGAGAAATTAATAAAATTCACACTAAATTCTGTTCACTGTTTTTACTGTGGAAGCCGCTGAAAATCAAAGCTCTTTTTCTTACTTATTTGTATTTCAGAGCCTTATCTTTGAGTTATCCAAGTTACTGACTATGTGATCTTTGTAGTTTTCTACTACTGCAGACTACTAAGAATAATTTTATAGTTTAGAAGAGTATTTATTGGGTTCTTCTTTTTCGTGGCATAATTCTTTCTGTGTCCTGGAAATGCATCTAAAGAAGTGCTATGAGGTATTTTAGTGATGTAAGTGACAGTTTTGGCTTTATGTCTCATTATCTGAAAGACAGCATCTCCAGCAGCACAGGCATATCTCATCCTGCCAAGGCCCAATGTGGAACATAATGTGTGAAAGAGACTCCAAATGGGGGGAATGGATCTCTTTCTTGCTTAAAATGTTATGAATTTATTCCTTTAGGGTGAATGACTCTATTTTATAACTCTGGTTTTTGAGATAATAAAAAATTTTAAGCCACTGAAGTGACAGGACAGTACATCTGTGTGAAAAATGAATCATCTGGGGAATAAAAATGAGCAAGATCTCTCTGAATTAAGTGCATGAGCCCACAGCCTGAGTTATTGGTTCAATATGCAGATGTTAAAGTGCAAGAGCTTGCTTTGTGCTAGTCCTATGGCTGGAGCTGCTAGAAAATGTGATCTCACAGGTTGAAGCTGCTTGGATCTGGCCCTGAAGCAGAGATGATAAAAACTCTGATATCCTGTTCTCACTTTCTGGGCTGTCAGCAGTGTCCTCCAGAGCCGGAGACCTGGAAGTTGAAGGATCTAAGTGACATGAGCTTCCTGGTGACAAGGACATGAGGACCTCTGCAGTCTGCCCACACAGAGATCCTGCTGGCTGTGGGATCGCCTGTCCTAGCTTGAATGGGCAAGGAAGGCCTGCAGATACCTGGCAATTGTATCAGTGCCTGAAAGCTGGCCAGTAAAATTGATATTCTATTGTTAGGACTAATGGTGATAGGTAGACAGACAGATGTTTGATTGAATAGAGGATATTTGATTGAACAGACACTAGAAGTTCACAGAAGTGGTGAGGAGTAGGGCTTTTTAATATATAAATTAATTACAATTGATTCAAATTCATAGTAAAGTTTCAATTTAAACTTTTCAGTTTGAACAGCTTATTGGAGTGTCATTTTTTACAATGACCCAAGTAATCATTCCAGAGAGTCTTGCTATGTTTTACAGTCTGAAGAGGTTGCAGAAGGAGAGGAATTTCCATTTACTGATTTTGAGTCCTAAAAACTTTCAGTAACTATTACCTGTAGTTAACAGATCCACAGGACTCATGCTGATTAACTTCTTTATCTGAAAGTTGTGCTTTTCATACTGTAAATGATATGTAATGCTCCCTGAAGGGCTCTATAGTTTATAGATTTTATAAGAGAATGTGGAAAATGAATGCATTATTTCCTTGCCTTTTTGTGATGCTGTGATTCTGTTATTCATAGAATGCTCTATTGTAATACACTTTATGCTTTTACTAGCATTTTAACATTTCAATGTAAAAGAAAAAAAAAAGAGTCTTTCATCATTCATATTGAAAAAAGCACTTAAGCTTTAATCCACCCAGAGCAGTAGCTGCTATTTGATATTAAAGGATGGTGCTCATAAACTATAGAAAGGCAAGGGCTAAGACGTTCTTGATGGTGTAAATGTTATAGTGCATCTCATATTTGTTGGAGGGACCATAATTATGCATAGCCATTACAGTGGATATTCATGGCGCTGTATCAAGCAGTATCTCTGAATTTTTATCAACTCCACAAGCCTGAATGAAGTACCTGTATCTTTTCATTGCATTCTACTTTTTTTCCTATTTAAATCAACTTCCTATGAAAGACTGTGTTGTTGCATAAATATACATGGCTGTAGCAAAGGAATTATGGAAGACCATAAGTGTGGAGACTGTATAAGGGCTGGTTGAGTTCTTGTTAAAGTGAACCTGTTGCTTTTGTAGAATTTATTCTCTAGTGTTTTCTTTACCATCTTCTGTTCATAAGTTTGACTCATATCTGAGCAATGTTCTAGGGCTGTGGGCAATTTTAACTCCTTATTAGGAAAGTACAGATTAATGATCTTAATGATCATTAATTAATTAATTAATGATCACTGCTTATTCAAAATGCTTTTCCAGTGGTGCTTTTCCTACTGATTATTAGCATGAAGGGGTTACAAAGCTGACCACACAGAGCAAGTACAGATTCCTCATAGGCTTAGAAATGACCAGGTTTTGTGATGCTGTTTATCATTCAGAAAAACTGAATTAATAACTATAAATTCTATTGTGATAATGACATTGATTTTGGAGAAAAACTTTTTACAAGGCCATGCCATGATAGGACAATGGGTAATTGCTGGAAAACTGAAAGGGGGTAGATATTTAGATCAGATCAAGAAGAAATTCTTTACTATGAAGGTAATGAAGCATTGAAACAGAGAAATTATGGTTCCCTCGTCCTTGAAGTGTTTAAAGCCAGGTTTGATGGGGCTTTGATCAACCTGTTCTACTAGAAGGGATCTCAGCCCACGGGAGTGGGGCAGGAACTGGAAGATCTTTAAGATCCCTCCCAATCGAAATTGGGAATTCCATGATATTTTTTCTGGAAACCTTATTCTTAGGCCTGGGGAACTCTGTCAAAGGAAGGCAAATGAGGAAGCCAATGCATGCTTTTTGAGGGAGTTCCTTTACTGAAATATCTGTTCAATACCCTAAACCCTCCAGAAACCTGGTCCAGCAAGGAAAGGTCACAAGTAAGAGCTCTGTGTCCTCCCCCTTGCACCAGCAACTTTGCTCTAGTGTTTAATCTCAAGGAAAACCAAGACTACATTCTGAAAGTCAGTTAATCAAACCATGTATCTTATCTCCCTCCCTGATTCTATAGGAACTCTTTCTGGTATGCATTTTCTGCATACAAGAAAAATTACATTAATTAAACCAAAATATATGACGAAGATGTATTAGATATAAATCCATCTTTACACAGCACACAACTCTGTGTGCAAACAAAAAATGGTTAATAACTGAGAGAAAATTGAGGACATTTCCCTTGCTGATTAAGCATTCTATAATTGGGGGAGGGAGGGAGGGAAGGANGCAGGAAGGAAGGAAGGAAGGAAGGAAGGAAGGAAGGAAGGAAGGAAGGAAGGAAGGAAGGCCTTAAAGCTTTATTCCCCCCACTACTGGAGAAAAAAAACATTCAAAGAATGATACATTTACTCTTCAAAATGCACTGTAATACTTTGTAGCTTGCAACAAAAAGGATTCCAAACAAGCATGCTGTAAAGTTACATATGACCACTGAATTTATTCCTAATTATTGACATTACGTTTGGGAAGAGGGAGTGACTAAGAAATCACTACCTCACTGCTCCTGTCCACTCTTTAACAAATATCCAGCTGATTTAAATCAACTAAGCTCTCATAGTTCAAAAGATTAAGGCACACAAGACCAGGAAAACTGACTATTTACACAGTACAGCATAGAATTAGGCTTATTTTATGCAAGGAGTTAGGTGAAATGTTTGTGAATGTTCATCTAGAAATGGCTGTTGTCCAAAGAAGCATCATTTGAGAACAGGGCTTTTCTCTCATCTCAAACCGTTGGTTACATTTTTGAAAAGCTAATCCAACTACTGAATGTTAAACTGAAAAAAAAAAAGTTGTTATATCACTGTGTATCTAAACTATCAGTTTTCTATTTTGTTTGATCGTACTGTTCAATTTTTCTGTCGTTATATAAATTATAAATGTAAAGAGAGAGGACTCCTTTGCTTTAGCTGCGGGTGGTGTTTTGCTCCCGCTGGCCTGCTGTCAAAACCCCGGTGGGAATTGCAGGCTGGTGTATTAGGACCACTCGCTTGCCTCAGAGGCGCTGTCGATGGCCCAGTGAGGAACAAAGGATTTCTCTCCTGAGCCCAGAGCGGCCGGCAAGAGGCAGCAGCGGCCTGGGCACGGTCCCTGTGCCGGCGCTGCGGTGTGTCCGTGTCCCGCACGCCCGGGCACAGCGCCCTGGGGCCCGGGCCGGCTTTGCGGCCGCAGGAGCAGGAGGCAGCCCAGGCTGTTTCCAGAGCGAGGGAATGAGCCTGGCTCCCGGCAGCACAGGGCTGCGGAGAGGGCCGCTTAATGGACCGTGACAGGGACGGGAGGAAGGAAATCAGAGCCCTCGGCAGCCAGGCCATTTAAAATGGTGATGCAGGCAGCCGTCATCTCATCCCAGCGCTGACACTCCTCAGCATCTGCCTGTGCCACTCATTCTGCACACATTGTCAGATGGATATCAAAACAAGCACAGCAGGCAAATAAATATGCGAATCTGAGCAAATAGTCTCTCTCCTGCAGGAGCTGTAGACAAGAATGATGGACAGGAACTCACTGCCACTGATGATCTTGGTTTTTTCTGACTACACTCTGTAGGTTATTTCTTGTCATGCCCTACATTTCAGATTACTTACATAGGCCTCTGATAAACTCCCCCAGTCATATTGGTGTGTAAGAATATAATCTGAATGTGCTGTGTTACATCAGATTGCCGTCTGAAGAAAATACAGAGATGAACTTTTTGTGGTTTAATGATAGAAGTATATTGGCTAAGATTTAATAGAACAGCTATTAATAGATCACAGATCTTGAGTTGCTGCTTTAATAATTTTTCTGCTTAAACTGAGTGTGTTTGGATTAAATGGAAAAACAGTAATTTTGTTGTTGTTTGGTTGGTTTTTTTTTGTTTGTTTTTTTTTTTATATTTCAAATTTGTATGTTCAAAAATAGGCAAAGTCTATTAGGTCTTCATGGATCTGCTCTTAAGAGAAGTGATGGCCTGACCACAGTCTGTTGCACAGACACTATTTTATCTGAAATAAGGCCTGATAAATTCCTCCTTTGTAGGTATAAAAATTACACTATGATATTTAGAGAGACAACTTCTTTTTCTCAATCTGGAGGCCCAGTTGAGAGTGTCAGCATCCTACAAATGACATAGATTACCTCCATCTTGACAGAGAGCTTTACTTACTTCAGTAAGATTTGGATCAGGCTCATTACTATCCTAGCTCTTATTTAGAAATTGAAAATAGTAATAGTTGTCTACAAAATAATGTATATGAGAAAAAACCTGTTAATAATGCACAAACATTTGAGATTATTGCCTTAAGCAAGTCAGTGTTGCATATTGTCTCTGATTTCTTCTGCTTCTACGACTCCCCTTTTGCATGTGGACCTGTCCTTGCTTACCTTAGGTTTCTTTATATTGTCATTAACTTATCTTTATTTATCATTAATTCTTCTTCATTCACCACTTGCTTCTCTTCCCCTGTCCCTCAGACTGTCTGTATTGAAGCAAAATTAAAGTGTATATGGTGCTTAGCATCCAGGCCACAAGTCTTGTGAGGAGTGGCTTGGATAATTGGGGTTGTTTAGCTTGGAGAAAAGGAGTCTCAGAAGGGACCTTATCACTCTCTACAACTGCCTGAAATGTGGTTGTAGTGAGGTAGTTGTTAGTTTCTTTTCCCAGGTAACAAGTGATAGGATAAGGGGAAATAGCCTTAAGTTGGGCCAGAGGAAGTTTAGACTGGATGTTAGAAACAATTTCTTCACTGAAACATTTTCAAAGCACTGGAAGAGGCTGCCCTGAGAAGTGGTTGAGTCACCATCTCTTGAGGTATTTAAATGGTACTCAACAACATAGTTTACTGTTGGACTTGGTGGTCCTGGGTTGGTGGCTGGACTTGTTGATCTTTAGGGTCCTTTCCAACCTGAATGATTCTGTGATTCTATGACATATATACTTGGACTTTCTGAGACAAGATCCTACCGACAGTTATTGACATACAGATACTAATTTTGTTGCTGCTGTTTTACAGATATTCTGTTTTAATGTCTGGATATATGTGCTTTTGGTATCCTGTTGCAGTGAATAGAAAACCAGTGTCCTGTAATTTGGACAGCTATGCAAATGTATTGCTGTATAAAGCTAAGCTCATGAGCCTCAGTGCTAGGCTTATCCAGCTTGCAGTTACAGGAAACCACTCCAATTCTGTGATACATTCTAATGGATCGCGTGGAGTATTTTAGTTGGTGTGTAGCGATGGCACTTGAGAATTAGATGGTATTACTAATAATCCATGCAGCACTTTTTTTCATCTTTGAATAGATCTCAGATAAGAAAACTTTTAAAATTTAATTCTAGTTAATAGAAAAAAATTCAAAAACTCTTCTCCCACTCCCAAACCTTTCATTCCTCCCTTAGAGCTTTTAATTGGGAGAAAAGAACGACTTTACTTTTTCTTTGCTTGCAGAAAGCAGCAGTATGATAATCATACTATTTCAGGCTGATATGACTGGGTATGAACTAGCCTTTAAACTATTTTATATTTACACATTTAGTTTACGCAAAAGTTTTTCAGCTTATATTTTGGAGGAAAAAAAAGAGTAAATTATATTAAAGTAATTTCCATTTTTGAAGAAATTTCTCTTCATTCAAGAAGCAAATGTCTCTCTCTTTATTTGTAGAAGTTACATTCCTGTGAATGAAAATTAAACATCTTTCAAAAATCATACTATAAAGCATTCTCTACACAGCATGTATTAACCCTGACTGCAGCAACTTAATTGCAAAGAAGAAAGAACATTATAGCTGTTTTGTTAATTGTGATATTGATAAAGATTTTAAGCTTTACTTTCTCGTTCTTCACAAGCTGTTCAAAATTCTAGTCTGAGGACTGTTTAATTTGGACTGGTTCTTTGGTATGTTTTGAATCACTCTCACAGCATTTCTAAAAAAAAGCTTGTATATGATTTCATCATCTCTGAATCATTTCATTATCTCTTATGATGTCCTAGACCTTTCCTCTCCTGTGGTTTGATGTACAAAGGAGAAGAAGACTTCTTAAGTCTGTCAGACGTTTTACATACCGTGCAAGCACTTAAGCCTGTCCGTTGTGATAAATACAGCGCTTGCAGATTGATGAAATATTTGGCTATGGTATCACTTAGCTAAGAAGTTGAGGGAATTTTGGAGCTTGCAGCTTTTGCACATTTAAAGTACTTGAAGTTCAGTTATGATTTCTTGTTCTTTCCAGATCTTTTCAGTTTATCAATTTGTCTGTTGTTATAAGCAGTTTAGCAGTAGCCTGCATGTTGTACACACAGTGTAATTTTTTTCTGAAATGAAAGTCACCAAATACTTGTTGCAGATAATTTGCCTTTTAATATTTTTACAACAGCCCTATTCCAAAGTCACACTGCATTCATCTAAAGAAACCCTTAATGATACTGCATAACTCCTCAGCTGTAGAGCTCTATAATAGATTTTTGATGCACTATTTATACACTGTTAATTTTTTTCATTAGAGGCTATTATGCTTATTAGTCACTTACTACAAAGGAAACACTTCAGGATTCAACAGTGCATTGGGGTGATATTTTTAAAGTGAACTCAAGGACATCTTTCACTACCTGAAGCAAAGTCTCAGGGCGTCACATAAGGGGAGGCAGTGTAGTTGGGCAATGCTTATCTTGGGCTCTAATTTACCATACAAATAATTTTTCATCCCTTTTGCCCATCCTTGTTGCCTCTTATCCCACTCTTTTTCAGCTCTTTCCTCCCGCCGTCCACACCTACTCATCCCATGCCTCCCAAACAAGGCACAGCACTTTTGTGTCTATTTTGCATTGTCCTCAACTGCTTATTCTGCTCTTCCCTCCCACTTCCAAACTTCTACCTTTCAAGAAGGTGAGTGTAATTTAGGTGTAATGAATGATGAATCCGATGCTTTCTACTAATTCCACATTCTCTCGTGTCTTTACCCAGATAATGTGATAGTTTGGGCGCCTCATTTTTAGAGTATTTGTTTTGACATGGGGCTGTTTTTTTTAATGTATGCATTTCTGAAAGCGCAAGTCCCCAGAGGCAAGGTTTTAGCAGACTGTCTTTATTTTGGAAGATGGATGTTAGTAGGATTAGAGCCATTTCTTGGCACTTGTAGAAGTTTGCTCCTTAGCCTCAGGCTCACTCTGAATAAGTCATGCACAGGTAGGCTTTATTCCTGCAGTCATTCCTATTGTGCTTCAGGAATGGAGCTGTCAGCAACAGTCCTTACACTTTGGACAAACATGTCACAAGATACCTTTTACCTGCTCACTTCTTGCAGAGGAGAGGAAAATGAAATCAGTGTTAAGTCTAGACCCTTGAAGCACATCATCAGCTGTGATGGTGCCAAGGGTTAAAATGCTATTGAGATCCCAAACTAGTTCCCATTGCCAATCTGACTTTTGACTTCAACATGGGTTGAAAGAGTTCCTTAAAAAATAAAGCAGCTTTTCAGCTGATGGATAAGCTCTATGGCAAGCAGAAAAGATTACAGTAATATTTTAAAAGAAGTGTTTGCTATCTGGCCTCAGAAGTTGTAATTAACCTGTGTGAGGCCACAGCTATGTATTATGAAAAAGTGAAAAGTATCTCTGCTGTCTGCAGAAAAGGCAACTCATGTATTTTACAGACATTTTAAAGTACAGACTTTTAATAATTTCATTTTAAATGACAGGGACATGATCTGTAACTGTAATACACTGCTGTAAACCGTCTTCACCATATTCTGTATTACTTCTGTGGCTGTTTGTTCCTCAGTGGAACCTGAAAGAATAATACAGACAAATTTCATTTCTTGTTGTTTCACACTTCTGCACCACAATAATATGTGTAGCTAACAGGTTAACAAGTATGCCCTGATCACTTTGTTTTTATTGAAAAGATTTAACAGGTCATAGAAATCTTCTAAACTTCACAGTATTGTTCAGATCTTGCAGTAATAATAAGGTTTATTTTTGCTTTTCAGTCTTTTTTCTCTATTAGTCTCCTACTTTACTGTCACACTCAACCTTTTTTGTAACTTCTGACAGGATGCTGCCTTAAATCCAGTCCCTCCAACAATTATATTATGTGGGTTTGATTTTACATTATGGATTTAATGATACATTTATAAAAAGTCTTGGTAGGAATTAATCGTTGTAACTTCACTGGGGCTGAATATTCAAACAAAAATATGTATGAAAGTTGAAATTACTTTCTACAGAAACAAATGTTGAAATTACAGGACTACTAGTTTATATGGTATCAAAAGAAGATATAAAGGGCAGGTAGGTGTAAGTGTAATGTAGAAGACTCAATAGGTTTTTCTCCTCTGGTGTTATTAAAAATACTAATTTGAAAATGTATTTTGTATACCATTTTAAACATGAGAAAGTTAGAAGATGTCATCTACACTTCTGTAAAATTCTAAAGAATAGTGAAAAGTTTGAGGTCCTCTGGCAGGGTGGAGTTCTCCTGTCATTTTGATGCTCAGTTTTCACAGAAATCAGGATACAATCTAAAGTGCAAGAAGCACTGATTGTACTTTAAAAATCTTGATTATTCGTCCTTCTGCTTTTGAAATTAGCTTTCTGGATCTCAGACAATATTCATAAATTCTACATACATGGTATACCAAAGGCACATCTCTTGCATGTCTCAGGAATGTAAGAGTGCTATTAGTACTAGGCAGGTAGCCCTTTATGAGACATAGGGCGGGGTTTTATTAAAACTAATAAGGATTCCAGAATACAGGGTTTACTCTGGCTCTTACTTACTCATGTTAATGCACATCAGCTGTGTTTTGTTTCTGTATCACAGCAATGGCAAAAAATCTCAGAATAATCTAGATTTTTGTCACTTGTCTAGGGATTTTTTTGTCTTTTTTTTTAAATTTTAAAAGCTTCTGTTTTGTTTAAAGTTTAGAAGATTAAGTTTACATGTTTCAGTCATCCAGTCAGGGATGAAAATCCATATGGCTTAAAGGACCACTTCCACAACATAATAAAAAAGCATTAAATATCTAAACTCAGCAGTAAATGCAGAGAGGTTAACTAACTTTTTGAGTAAACTAGAAAGTGAATATTTGTATATAATAGACGCATTCAGAGTTATCATAGCAAACTTCCAATACTTCGGGAGTGCCCACAAGAAAGCTGGTGAAGGCCTTTCAGCATGAGCATGTAGTGATAGGACAAGGTGGAATGGCTGTGAACTGACAAGAGTGGGCTCAGAGTAGATATGGGAGAGAATTTCTTTACTGTAGGTGTGGTGAGGCACTGGAACAGGTTGCCACTGAAGCTGTGGGTGCCCCATCCTTGGAAATGTTCAAGGCCAGGTTGGATGGGACTCTGAGCAGCCTGATCTAGTGGAAGGTGTCCCTGCCCATGGCAGAGGGGTTGATCATTATGGTCCCTTCCAGCCCAATCCATTCTACAAATCTATGATTCTGTGATCATAAATACCAAAGAAAAAATGGCTTTTGTAGTTTTTTGCATAATAATTTCCATAGACTCAGCCATTACTTTGCACAACACCTCAAATTCTGTATTCACTGAAAACAAACCCTAAATTATAAGCTTGCCCTTTGAATTTTGCATGGATACCAAATGCTTTTAAAAGAATTTTCTGTTATTGCAGTGCAGTATCATCTTTGTCTCTGTTCATGGGTTTTCTATACTTGATATCTTTCTCTTTAAGTAAATCTAAGTGGCACTGGTGTATCACAGGCCATATAACTTTTAGGGTCAAGAGCCTAGGTTTAGGCTCCAGTGCAAGAGTCTTCATGGTACATCCTCCCACAGTTCTGCTTTACTAAGTATCCAGTCGTGCCAGGAGTTGCTTCCTTTCAATGTCAGCAGGAATCATTACTGGGGAGAAGCAAAGAATGTGAGGTTTTAGTGGTGATTGTCAGGAAAGTGGTGGAAGGTGCATGGGCTGATCTCCTTTTGCTCAGGAAATCAGGAAGGTGAGAAGAGCCATGTCAGCCCCAAAATTATGTCTTAGCATATTGGGCGCAATGATTCTGTTTGGATAGTTCTTCTGACTGTCTGTGCTTCACCCCAGGGATGCTACTGACCTTTTTACTCCAGCCTTCTACCCTACCAAAGGGAGAAACTACTGCAGTAATTCTTTCCAGAAAAAAAACCCTCAAATATTTTTCATGTCCCTAAATTGATCTAAAAGTAGAAAACCCAGCCTTCTTTGTCTTATTCTCAGTGTCTCTGAGTACCTCTTTTATTGCATGTGCAAGAAGACAGCAGGGAGATTAATTAATGTTAAATGGAAAGAGCAGAATTAATCTCAAAGTCCATTACTTAGTTTTATTTCTCAAAATCAAAAATCCATTAGGAACAGATACTGGTAGACTCAGGGTTTAAAATGTGCATAACCTAGAAAATACCTTTAGTTTTTATGGCAGTGGCTGTTAGCAAAGTGTGAGACATGGCAACACACAATGGGAAGGCTGAAGACATGTCATACATTGGGTGTGATCAGCTGAAAGGAATGACTGATGCCTTTTCAAAACTCTCAGCTGTTGTCTTTGGGGATTTTATCTTCCAAAGCTGGAAGGTGGAAGTATTCCAGTACTTAAAGAGAGAAACACAGGAGTGGAAGGGATAGCCAAGGTCAGAAATTCTAGATCAAACCACTCATCTTCTATATTTAAAAATAATCAGAGTATTTTCAAGCACCTGGATGGTTGCAAAAAAAACCAGTACCAGGCAACACAGGTTTGTCAAAAACCAGCTAATTTCCTTTTTGACAGATTAACAGGCCTTATTGTGAGTTGCAAAGCCATAGAAGTCGTTCATTTTCAACGTAGTAAGAGAGGTCTCTCTCTCTTCTGACATCTTCATAAATAAGCTAGGGAAATATATTCTAGGTTAAATGATTAGAAGGTAAGTGAAAAACTCATTGGTTGACTGTACTCAAAAGAATCGGTGTTTCCAGTGCATTCTGGAAAGGTTTTTTTTAGGCCCATAAGAAAGACATAAATAATAAGATAAAGATTATGCTTTCTAAAGATGTAAGCACATTAGAAGACAGGACTTGAATTTGAAATATTCTTGGAAAATCATAAGGAAAAAATTGATGACACTGAATTAATGTGATATGGATAAGTGCAATCTCCAATTTAAGCAGTGGTAATCAACTACAGAAGTTCTTTTTGGAGAACAAATGGCAAGTTTTGTGGGAAAGGACATGCGGTTTCTAGCTAGTCTAAGTCAACAGCATCATTCTACTGTAATAAGCAACAGGCACAACTAAAGGAATGTCTGTGACAAAAAATAGTTTTCTTCTCTCTCCAGCTGGGGGAGGTAGAGATGTCATTAAGAATGGAGCCAGTTTGAGGCAACACACTACAGAGTGTGTGGGGAAGAGCAGAGAGAACAAACAGTGGGCAGGCTGTCTGGAGTGATTTAATCAAGGAGGAAAAAAAGGGAATGAGGAAACACAAGAGACGAGTTTTGAGCATGCAAAAGACAGTTGCAAAACACAAGAAGCAAAAGAATGATGATGTCTTGGGGGGCCTATTTGCTCTATTTGTGATGATTCTGGACAAAGTCTCTGCAGGAGATTGTTCTTTGCAGTTTTTTGCTACAAATAGAATTACATGGGTTTGGTTTTAATAGATGTGCTTATACTCACCTGTATGCTTTCAGTGTTACTCTTCAAAGATTTGGATTTTAACTCTTGGATTGAGATCCAGTTTGCAAAATACTGCTATTTCATAAAAGAGAAAATGTAATTTCCAACTGATCGTTTTTCTAGCTTATGTTAAGGCAGTTTGATGGCTGTAATAATTTAAGCCATTTGCATACAACATTTTTAGAGCTTGATGGATTTTAAGGAGTTAAGGTTGTGTATTAATGACCTGGGAAGTGCTTTATCTCTGATGAGAGAGTTGGTAATGGATAGCTGCTAATTGTTTGGATTAGAGAAGACCATGAAGAATTTCAAGGGGGATAGAGGCAGTAAAATGAACAAGTGGTAGAGGCTTTTAAGGTAGATTTTAGAAGAGTGGTAGGAATTAGGAACTCTTCTAGGCTCAAGATTAAATGTAGTAACTTAGGAAAAAAATGTAAGAGTCAGTATGGGTAAAAGATTATGAGTTTTATTCCTTTGAGTTATGACGAGAAGGAAAGCTAGATGTCATGATGTTTAAATAATGTAATAATATGGTATTACAGCCCCGTGTGAATTGCTGGTACATTCATCTCAAGCAGTTCTTACCCTTGCAGTGAAATTATGTACATGCACAGGAGCATCATGGTTCGGCAGAGAAATCCTGAGGGGACTCGTTGAGATGCTGTTCTGTTTTGGAGCCAGGCTTTGAAGGCAGGAGAGAGAAAACAGGGAACCTCACAGAATGAGTGAAACCATGTATGGCTTACAGCTGCCTAGCAAGAGCTCCATTTTCCCCTAATCTGAGAGCAAGGAGAATAATCGCAAGCTTGACAGCAGCAAAGGAGCTTTTCTGAAGTGTCAGTTACCTGTGGGGTTGATTGCCAGTGACAGCAGTCACATCCTGATCATAGAGCATGCTGATCACACAGACTCAGCATCCCTGATGAGACATGCCCTGAGGAATTTCTGTACATTAGTTTGTGGTCTTTATTTGGCACACATCACCTCATGGGATATGTATGAACATCTCAGTTTGCTGGACAAATAGGTAAAGTTCCAGCTCCAATCTCAAGTCAGTTATTTCCTCTTCCTGCATTCTTTCTCTCCCACTTCCTTTTACTCTTCTGCCATCTGTCTTTTGACTCATTTTTTACTTATGCTTAAAACCACAGCCTACCAATTAATCAATGATTTTTTAACTTCCTTTTAAATTAATTAATTTATTTATGCCCTTTGGTTATCTAAAAAATGGGTGTAATTCTCCTGCTAGCCTGTGATATTAATATAAATCATATTATTGTCACTTTAGACCACAATAACGAGCAGCTAGCATTTTAAACCCTCCTGCTTACTGCTGCTCTGATCATGTGCCCTTGCACATTGCTTTTGCAACACTGTTGGTTTTGCAATGCCATCGTTTTCATAAGAATCTGAGATATGAACATTTAGCCCTCTGGCTTGTGCACAAATAAATTTTTCTCATCTGTGCATCATGTCTGACTAAATTTGTTACTTTCTAAGGGTTTTTACACTGAAAGCCTCTATAGTTCAAAAGTGTAATGCTGTATCATTTTATTTAACTTCTGCTGCACTACTTTTATTCCATACTTTTGGAAAGACCTGGATCATCCATAGTCAGACTCCAGGGAATCAGGGTAAAAGTAGTAAAATCTAGTCTGTCAAGAAGGATCTTTATGAGTCAAATGCAGTGTGCCTTTCAACTCCTTTCATATGGAATGCCTAATTTTCTGTCTAACTTGCTGATAGTTTCTGTTTTAGGCTGTTAGTGTAGGCACACAGTTTGTGGTAATTGGGAGTGGGGCTGCAGCTGTGAGCAGCAGGTGAGCAGCACTGACAGCAATGAGACACGGAGTGCCCAGGTGAACTGACCAACCACCAAAGGGAACAGAGGGCACACAGGTGCAATGCATGAACATCAGGGGTATAAAAGGTTGGGCTAAAGACTAAGAAAAGCCCATGCTTGCAGCCTTCTGAAGTGGTGTGGTGTTACTCTGTATGGGCTGAAGCTTTCTGAAGTTGTATGGCGATACTCTGTGTCTCGTGGCTGTCTTGACTGCAACATGTTCGGTGCAATGCCTTGGCTGAAAAAAGTAATTCTCCTTGCACAGTGGCTCAGACTCAGCAGTTTGTTCAAGCCTACTGCTCTGCACTTAACGCAGCAGTGCTAAGTGAGTGGGCACAGCATTATGGCACGGTGCAGAAACATGGCAAGGCATGGCAACAAAACAGGGCTTGTTTTCCCCCTCTGTGTTACAAAGAACTCTGAGCTGCAGTTTGCCATTGTTAAGGTAGCTTTGCCTGACGCTGGCTGGTCCTTGGCTCCTGTTCTCCTGCCATGAAGATCTCTGTTGGAAAGCTTCACATTAGGCAAACAGTAAGTAGCAGTTGATCAAGGTGAAGACGGAATGAGTAAAATTAAAACATAATGTTGTTTTAGCTGTTGAGTATTTTCTTTAATGACTTAATGCCTCTTCTTGCTATCTAATAGGTACACAGAACTCCTATAGACCTAGGGCTATGTTTTCATGTTTCTGGCTAAAATAAAAATCTGCTTCCAATTTATTTTATTATCAGCTTTAGAGAGATGTTTCAGACAATTGTGGGAATATCTAGCAACTAAAATATCCCATTTTACAATACTCAAATATTTGTTTATTAGAGATTCAGATGACTCAAGCAATGTAAGACCAGTTGATATTTTTCTACTTTCTGCTGAAATTCATTTAGTCCCCACAGCCCTTATGTGCAAAAAAGTGTAGTCCAGTGCACTTCTAAAAATTCTGCTTTTGGCTTTCTTCTGCTTTACTTTTGCAGGTAGTAGTAATTATTTTTCCTTTTTTTTTCTTTTTTTTATTGTGGTCAGCCATTGTCATAGAAGTTACCAAAAAATATTTTGCAGTGCATACCTAATTTTAATCCACTCTTAGCATTTCACTAAAAAAATGTGATTGTTTTTTGTGCCAATAAGTTAAGTTTCTTACTAGCATGGGTTCCCCAAAAACCTCAGGTCTGAGGACTTCTGCCATTTTAACAAAACCTAAGTATTTGTATTAAGCTGTGTTTAAAGACTTGAGGTATAAGACGAACACTGTGACTGTATGCATAAAAAGTCACGTTTCCCTAAAGCAATTGAGTAAATGTTTGTGTAAGTAATTGGATTTGCAATTTGTTTACTTTGTATGTGCCTTTGGGTATCATAGGAGAGTTAACCCTGCTGGAAATCTTGCATGATGTGATGGTCTTAAGCTCTCATGAGACAGTCTAACATAAACTTCATAAGGTTGAGTGATAGACTTCTAAACATATTCTATTTTCCATCTTTGTTTGCAGTGTTTTACTGAAATATTCTCTAGCACTTTTAAAACCATTCCTAACAAAAATTAAAAACTAAACTTTATAAAAAAAAAGTGTGCCAGTTTTGTTTGACATCTGGATGGAAGTTAGTGCTGGATGTCATTTTATCTGAAGCATTTTCACCATCCATAAAATGTAACTAAGTTTTACTCAATTTTTTTCTTCTGAGCTAGCTCTTAACACTATAAATACAGAACATTCCCATATCTCTCTATCTGTTGCCAACATGATTATATATAAAGCCTCAGCATTAAATTTTGAATTCTTTGATTTTGTTGAAGACAGTGACAGAGTTACAGAGGAAAAAGTTTGTGGGAATACAATTCCTCTTCCCTTTAGAAAAGTGGTTTTAAAATAGAAGTTACCCTATTTTCCACTTTTTGCTATTAGTAGATCTCCTGGGTACAGTTACCTGGGAAACATCATATTCTAAAAGAATAAGAATATATGGACCTTTTTTTTGCACCCATTCATAATATCTGGGAAAATGATGCTGCTGATAGCAGTAGAAAAATATTCCATTTAGCTGAACCAGGAGCCTGACCTCTAAGATAAAGTTTGGAAAAGAGAGTGTAATCTTGGTTTGGAATGTCTGAAGTTGGAAATACTTGATGCTTTCCTACCGCTGTTTTTTAAGACCAACTGGTGGCTTAAAGGAGAGGATTGTATTAATGACCTTGGCTTTATCAAGTGTATTATCTAAAGCAGAGCACAGTTTGAATATAGTACATATATTAGACTATAATTACATAATTAAGTTGTGAAAAAAGATGATGCCATATTCAGGTCTAAGCTCAGCTCCTAATAAGTATTTATGGATGTCATGATTACAGCAAAATTGGAGTAAACACTGCAAATTCAGTCTTTTGAAATTATTAAAATAATGGAAGCATTATTGCTATTAACTTCCTTTAAATTTCTGAGGTGTTATTGACAGTTGCCTTATTTTGCATGTACTTTGAGGTAGATAGTGTTATCATGATCAGGTGAAGCTTTTGACAGGCTTCCTAGAGTCTGCAGGATGGAATTTTCTTAAGCTCTCAAAGGGCACTTGATTCTATGTTGTTCTTCATCTACTCAGGATCCAAACCTACACAGAATCCCCTGAAAGTCTTCATTCAACATTTTGGAATGTTGAAATCTGTGTGTTTGAGAGCTGCATATGGGTTGTGTCTGTTGAAAGGGAGATTCTCCAGATGGAACTGGCCTAAAGGCAAGATTGCATGGTCCATTGCTGTCCTAGCAGTGACAGGAAGATACTTCGAGAAAAGCAAGATAATTCTACCATCACTGAGGTTGAGTGTTGTTTCTTTATTTACCTCCACTTCAGGAGGGAATGAAATCTCTTTCAGTTTCATTTACTGAGAGATTTGATTTTATGTTGCATCACATACTATTTGGTCCGGATCCTCAGGTGAAATCCCAAGATTTGAAGTCATGATATTGGTGATGTAAGTATTATATAAAAACAATAAATGCCAATGGCATTTTATATTAGCTTAATCTATAACTACTTCATCTACTATTTAGTTACAAATTTGTTTCTTCAAAGCTTTAGTTTTCTCTCAGAAAACAGGAGAAGTATGAAAGAGAAAAATATGTCAGAGCTTCTGGCTGTGTATCAGGTTCCTTTTCTTGTACTAACTCATTGAATAGCTTTTCTTTGAATTTGCAACTGACTGTTACAGCCGGACTGTTGAAAACACCTGAGAACAGAGCAGCTTCAACTCTGGTTTATGGAAGGGAGTAGATGTTCAACAGATACTTGATCAAACTTTTGCACAGATACTGAGGATCTCAGAAAGTGACCAAGTAACTGAGAGCGGGGAAAAAGCATAGAAGAGAACATTCAAAAATGTGTTACAAGTTACAGGAGGGTGAAACGGGAGTACTTTTAAAGCAATAACTTAGGTTTTAATTTGTTATTGAGAAGGGGAAGAGTAGCATTAGACAGCACGATATTGTTTGCTGTTTTTCTCCCTCTTAGATGTTTTTATACTGATTTCTTTCTCAAGGAAAGACACTCACTTGTCAAGTACTGAGCATGATTCATATAGATCTTATTTATTGCACAATGCTGCAGCCATGTTTGGATTGAATCTAGCCTTTGGTGTTATCCAAGCTAGCAAGCTCTACTAGTTTTAGGGAGGGGAGGTACAGCTGGAAATTAAAGTTATGGTCACAGCAGTGTCAGGCAGAATATCGGTCATGTGCTTGCTGGAAGAGCAGAAATTAAAAAAAAATTAATCAAAAAATAATGGAGGCTGATGTATCAAGTCAGTAGTAAAGAGAAATATTTCTATCATTGACAGTCCAGCAAGAGATTTGGAGTCATTATGGTGTTTGTTTGGTAAGGAAAAGAAAAGAAAGAAAACCAAAAGGAGAGAAAACTAAAGATGAACTCCTGATTAAAAAACACAAATTTTTTTTATCTTGTACAAGCTTTCCTTTGAAAAGTATTCTATATTTTCCTCTGGAATGTGCTGCATTACTCTAAAGAGATCTTGTCTCTCCCCAAATTCATAATGATAGCTGGGTGTTGTAGGGACTACAGCTGAAGACTGAATTTTATATGTAAGCATCTTTATTCAGCAGTAATGGCAAATAAAAGGAAAACACTAAATACCAATGTAAAAAAAAAAAATTTGGTGAAGCCCAGCTCTCCAGCAGACCAAGCTCCAAGAAATGAACCCATGGGTTCATGTGTAAGCATCTTTAATCAGTTAATTTTGACAGGTCTTTGTATCTTGGACCACTTATTTCTTGAACGTTGTTGCCTGCTATAAAATGTTCATATTTTTGAGTTATTAGCTGATTTAAGAGTCAAAGAGATATTCAGGCTTTAGGTGATAGGGCAGCACTTTGGTGTTCAGGTCACAGGAGACATCTTCAAGTACCATATAAATAATGTTTTCCATCATGCACATCTTCATTATGCAATGTGATGGTATCTTTATGTGGATCCATGGTAATTCACTGCCAGATGATACACATGTTGCTCATTAGTCTATTAACTGGCAGTCTATCAATCATCATCTTAAGCACCCATCCCTTCATTTGCAACACTTTATATTTTTCAGGTCAGCTCACTGTTGCCTTAATGTGCAGTCACAATTCCTTATTGTTCTCCAGTCTTTTTCTTCTAGGAAAGCTGACTTCTGACAACAAAAGTATTTAGATACCATGACAATACAGAGTTTGTGTACATGTGTCTGAGTGTAAAACATGGACTGCAAGATGGGGGCACTGGAAGAGGTAAAAACTAGCTGACTCTTAGAGTGTGGGGTGGGCGTGCAGGACTGGCAGCTGGAAGGTGAAACCAACTCCCTTCCCACACACATGGGGCATCCTCCTCATCTGTGAATAGCTTCTGTTAGCAAGCAGGAAGACAGAGGGGACAGTGAGATGTTTATAGTCTCAGCAGCTGGAAGAGCCACCCTGGATGGCGCCAGTCAGAGCTGCTCTCCCATGTCAGAGACCAACACATTGCATCATGCTCTTAAAAGCTCTGCTGGCTGCGCTCCTTCGCGGCACTGACAGCTTTACAGAGAAGTGATGAGGAAATTTTTATAGCAGCAAAGAATTATTCTGAACCAGGGGAATGTTCAGCTCAGCTGCTCGATGTGTATGCAGTTACATAACTAATGCCAAATAAGACAAAGTACATTTACCAGGTGTATAAAAAAAATTAGAGGTACAACAACACAGTTCTACCTTAGTGAATCATCTTTCCTAGGTACAACCATTTTTTAAAGATTGTACAGGCCATAAGTTAAAGTAAATTAATTGTTTGAAGATGGAGAGAAAGATAGATAGCTTTTTTTTTTTTAAATCTGCTTTAATTTGACATTCTGGAAACTTCCTTTCCATTTCAAATAGTTTATTCAAATTTAATATGGAGGTGTTGGAGTATGAAAATGTCTAGTTATGATGTTGTTGGAGAATTTCAAGTTTCACTGTGATGATACTACTTGTGCCTGCATTGAGGCGTATCCATGGAAACAGTGCAGTAATTCATAAACTGTAGAGCTGTATAGTCTCTCTACCACAAATGTTTCAGCAAGAAAATCAAGAAGACACTTTTTATGTCAGTGTTGTACAGCTAAAGAGGACCTCTTAAGTAAATGATTTGAGCCATTCCACAGTATATAAAATTATTCAGTATCTTCTGACTTTAAGAGCTGGGAAAACCAGACCAGACCTGTGAAATCCTCACCTTCCCAAGCAGATAATGTATCACAAAAAAAAAGCCTCAATATAAGTTTTCATGTGACCTATCAAGTATAAAGTCGAAGTCAAACTGCTATGATGAGATTTTTTTTTTTTTTAATTAGCAGATCATAGTGGAATAAATAAAAGATAAATACTCTGCTGATACCTGCCTCGAGTGAAGTTTGGGTTCCTATTTAAGTCCAGGTAACTAAGCATGAATCAACTTGACTAAGGTAACATGGTAAAAAGTGGTAATCTAAGTGCTCTGGAGCTTACTTTCTCATGCAAAGTTTTTTTTTGTTTTGTTTTTGTTTCTTTGTTTATTTGGGGTTTTCATTGTTTATTTTTTGTTTGGTTTTTTGACGGTGTTTTGGTTTGTTTTTTTTTTTAGGCTGGTTGGTTTCTTTAATTGTGGTTTGGGTTTTCTTTTACACAGCTGTAAGCATATCATTTTAGTCAAGTTAGCTGTCAAACAACTCTGTTCAAATAAGTGCAAAAAATTTATTTCTACTATATCCTTGTAAAATGTAAATCAAGGAACGGCTTTTCTAGACTTTTCAAAAACTAGTTGCCTAACTTTGGTCAAGTCAGTGAAGACCACATGTCCAAAAAGGTTATTCCTCCCCTCTGTTTTCGTTCAAAGGGAATAATTTGTGTTGCTGTGATCTTGGCTGGAGGCTTTTGTTCCTTGAGGAGTTGATGATCCCTGTACCAATGAGTCTGTGTAGGTGCTGCCCCACGCTGTGCTCCACCAAATGTACTGCGTGGAGACACCAAGCCAGTGTTGAGCTTTGCATCTCCCCTGGCCACAGGATGGGCTTGTTCTGTAGGCTGGTCGTTATGAAGCAACAAGTTATCAAGTGAAATGCTTTGTGTTTGGTAGTAGAAATGCCAATTTTTTTTCTCTGAAGAAAATCCTGTAAGAGCACAAAAGACCAAAATGAGATTGCCTTAGCCTGGGTGAGGTCTGCACAGCATGCCATGCCCTCTCTGGACAACTGTTCAGTGCTGTGTACCTCAGGGTTTCCAGCATGTGAATGCACTCAGGATTGTGTATACTATCCTCTATTTCTTCATCGCTTTAGCGCCAATAAATGGCATTTAAAGGAATGCTTTCCTGCAGGGTCTGAGTGCCTTCGTAGTGGTACATAAATGAACTATGATTTCCTGGTACAAAACATGTGTGTAATCTGGGTAATCAAATCAGGTTTTTAAAATGCCAGAGAGATTACACATAGCTCACAGTGAGAGATGAGGCATTGCTCTGACACGTTGTCTCTCTGTTTGAGCTTGAACTTCAGATACTGATATGCTATATTGATGTCTGATAGCTGACATTTCTGGTTTACTACTTAGTAACTTCTTATACAAACTTTCTTTCCTCTGAAGAATGCCCCTATATGCTAAATGTCAACACATATTTCAAATAACCTTCTTTTCCACTTACTGCTGGAAAAGCTGCTTTTGAGGAGTTTTGGAGGAAATTTTGAACAAGATGAGCAAGCAGCACCTTTTCTTGAGCTCTTTATGTCAGATATAGCTTTTCCAAACGACCTTAAATGATGGCAAAATGAATTTTGCTGTCACAGTTCAAGGAGATGGTATCTGAAGTAGAAATAACTTTAAGGAGGGTTTTAAGGAGAAGGTACTGTTGAGCTTATAATACAATATATGCTTCAACATTAGAGTAGGAAACTACTCCTATGTTGTCTCAGTATGATTTTTACCAAACAGCTTTAGACAGTAATTACTTATTTCCAGTGAAATAACAGGCTGGACTTTTCAGTCTTCAATGCTTTCAGCTTATCAGGGCACTGAAAGCTAGCATTTCAAAAATAGAAAGAAAAATTACAACCTGACCATTGCATCTGTGTTTAACAGCCAGTCCTCAAAAGGGAATGACTAGACAGGTCAAATACAATCAAGACTTTAGACCAACAGTGAAACTGCATTTCCCTTCAGTAGTAAGACAACACTTGCATATATAGTAGTACAATACAGGTTAGCAGAGAGATCTGCTCAGGATATCTGATTATAATATTTGCAGCCAACAAAAGCAGTAGATTTTGTTGCAGATGATCAGTCATGGGCAGTTTCACAGGCTGATACACGCCTCTAGATATGAGTAGGTCATGTGATCCCTGGACAGTCAGTGACAAAGAATTTAAAAGAAAGTTCCTGTTTCCCTCACCATTCTGCAATCCATATAGCTGCTTTGAGCTGGAGATTCCCATTTCTCTCCTTACTGTTCAGGATACACACCCTTCTGAGAACCTGCTAATGACTTCATGAGCACAATTGAGCTGTGGGCATCACTTCTGTTCTGCTCTAAACCTGGTCCCTGCCCAGGCTGCGCTCCGATCAAGACGTGACCATCTGTGCTCACAATCTTTGCCCTTCAGGTTTCAACCTGTGCTTATTTTTTGTGCTTCCAAGGCTCCTGGTATTCTGCAATCAGTGCTCTGCACACTTATTTTAAGGTCACTAGTAGTTCACTTGACACAGAAATTACTCCTTTGGTGTGTATGTGCACATGATTATCTTGGCTACATGCTGTAACCTCTGTCTAAAAATGATAATGTTACTTAAAAAGAAAGACCCTTATAAAGAATCATTACTTGGTTGCAGTATATTTTTTGACACTGGAATATATTATTGTTAATTTACTTTGAGTACTTTTTGGCGAAATGACTTCTTTTTAATGACCAGAGAGATGTGTTAATGCAGGGGTAACCTGTCTGTCACATTGTAACTGGTTCAGGTTGGTAATCTTAACAGAAAATATCATGGCTAGCTTGCCTTAACTTATTGTAATATGATTTTCATTTACATATTACATATTATAATATGTCGTTTACACTACTGCCTATTCAGAGCTGTTAGATACTGTTTTGTATGAAATCAAGGAATCAGAGAGTCATTAAAGTTGGAAAAGGCTTGGGAGATCATAGAGCCCAACCATTAACCTGACACTGCTGGGTCTGCCACTAAACCATGTCTCTAAGAAACACATCTACAATGTGTGTTTTTCTTCTGAGTCTTTAAATACATACCTCTCCCACTAAAATTCTCGTTTGTATTTATAATATACCTTTCTTCTCCTCTTTTAATTCTTTCCTTATTACAACATTTTCCTTAATATGGCATTTTCATAACTGTTTCAGGAGCTTTTCTTACCTTTTATTTGTTTGCCTTTTTTCATGCTAGCATAAACCAGAACGTTTTTATAACTGAAGTTATATTTTTTCAGGTGTTTCAGATAAAAAATAATCTTCATGGAAAAGTAATGATCTTCAAAGTAAGTAAAAAATCATTTATATCCATTAGTTTCTTTATTCTCACATCAATTTTTTTACCAGAAAACATGATCATTTAGAATTTTAACCACCTAACAAGCTGATATCAGCACTCTTACATTTCTGTGTGAGAGTGTCCTAAGAAAAGTACAGACAACGTGCTTAATCCAAAATTCCTTTAAGAGGAAGTGGAAGGGATTTTTTTCTATATTCACATACAGTTCTTCCTAATAATTTTACTATGTACTAAAAATATGTCATTTCAACCTGGAGACTGTTTTATGATCTGTAAATATAAGCTTTTTTAAAAAGTTTTGAGAATATGTTTTGCATAGCTTCACATCTTCTATCAGGTCCTTGGGGAACTGAAAACCCTTGATCCTAGGTCAGCTGTCTGTGTGGAATCCAACTGGTACTTTCCCAAACTAGCTGTTCAAGAAATGTCTTGAAAAAGTATAAGGTTGAAACTCTGTAGAATATAAAGAGATGGGACATTTCACAGTAGTTGCATTTCACTTTTCTCAAAGGCAGTAGTAGGACTTCCTTCTACCATGACCTCAGGAAATTTTTCTGAAGCTGTGTATTATAGAGGTCATTTGTTTAAAAGGCTTTGTTTGTTTTGTATTTATTTCTCCCTCTTTTATTAATTCCCTGAATGAAACTGTCAACACCTGCTTTCGTATCCTGAGTGTTGAGGTGGGGTTTTGGATTTATTCACAATATTGTTCTACATCAACATTGGTGTGTAAAGTGCATTGTCTGTTTGCAAGTTGAGTTGTATGTTTTCTTACAAACAGAATCTATCCAGCTGTTTATACTCCAAGTGATTGAACTTATCTCACCTTTGTCATGTCTCTAATCATCCCTCTTGATATTACCTTTATCCCTAAGCATTGAAGAACTATTTTCTACGCTTGCAAATCAATTTCTAATTACTATTTTTTCTGATTAGATTTTGACTTCCTCAGAAATCCTAAATTCTAACTTTTGTTTGCCGGTTTCAGTCTATTGTATAGTAAAGCAGGACTTACAGAAACACATACACATACTGCTTCTCTCACAGGATATTAATCCTAAACATAATTAAGTCTTCTTAGATTCTGACAGTGGTATAATTTTGGGCATTACTCATATGTCTTGAACTAATGAGTATTTGGCTAAACTGATTGGTGAATTTGGATGTAAGTATCCAATTATGCCTGTTTATATTGTTATGAAAATACATAATGCTCTTTACAGACTCCTTATAGATGACAAAATGAATTAATCTAATTTTACTGTTGCTTATTACACTATGAAAGGATTCACTGCCTATTGTTTATTTCCCTACATCTTCCTTTAATCTGTCATCACTTAAGTCCATAAAAGAAATTTCCATGGCATGTATTTGGAATTTATATTTGAAAAAGCCCATCTTCAGGTTCTTCAGAAAATTTATCCTTTATGTTGTCTTACTTTTCCTCTTTGAAACCTTAGGCATAGATATGAACAGCTTTTTCATAGTATCTTTTTCTAATAATTCATCAATGACGTCCAAGCCAAAGCCTGACAAGTGCATAATTTTCCCCATTTCTGTTGTGCTATTTAATCTCCACCACAGATTGCACAGACATTTAAAATTGGAGAGGCCTTTCTGTATAATTTCTTGCAAAGCTGTGCTGTGCATGTAGTTCTGTTTTGGGTGACCCACAATCCTAATAAGAATTCCTGAGCTTCAAACTAGAAAGGCTGTACATGTAGTGGTATTAATAGTTTCCCACCCCGCGCAGTTTGACAATCTTTGCCAGTTACACTTTCTTATGGGTGATGTTATGCCAGGCCCCCATTGCTGCCTTAGGTCAGTTCCTGTCCTTTCACTCCCCTAGAAGTATTCTAAAATCCTTGATGAAGTTAAGATTCTCAGGCTTTTTTCTTGTCAGTTTTGCCAGTCTTTATTGCTCAATGTAAACAAGAAGAGGGTCAGTACTGGTATTCTAGTAGGATCATATTGATCCAAATCTCTTAGTCTTCAACTTTATTCAGACTAAAACAGCTGACCTGAAAATATGATCTCTCTTTCTCTCTCCCTTCCCAAATCTCTCTTTTTTTTCCCCCCTAAGAATTCAGAGGAAAATTGTCAGCCTAGAAATAGGTGGATATTAATTTCAAATGGATCTGCAACCTGTTAGACGCAGTAGATTAGCAGCAATGTAAGTGAATGGTAATTCAAATGATGTGAAAAACAAAGCCACACAGAACAGACAAGTATAATGAGTAATGCTCAGGCAATTAGTCTAAAAAAAAATTAGGGTTCTTTGTAGTCATGCAGAATCCATTCATTAAAATGGATCAGCCTGAGCTATGGACTTTGTCACTAAAGAAATTGTAAAGAAAAGGCAGTGTAATTTATCAGTTTTAAACCACTAAATTTGTATCACTGGCAATAAAAATCCACAAGCTTCATTTTCCAATTCTCAGATGTAGAAACTTATTCTGTGATTCTTCATCCACAATGCTTCAACAATAACTGACAAATCAGCTCATCAATATATAGTTAACAACTTTAATTTTGTTTACTGATGTGTTAGATCTCTGTGGGCTTCCCTGTCCTTTACACCAATTCGCATTTATCTCACATTTCTGTTGTAATAATGATTAGTACCAAGGCTCTTTGCTACTCTAAAGGGTACACTTCATCTTTCATTTCTTAAGGTACTGTTTATTTTGGGTTACAATGAACTGGAAAAATAAAATCATAAACATCAAATATATAGTTAAAATATTGAAGAAGGGTCAATGGATCAGCCTATTTACCCTGTAGAGGCCATGGAAATAGAATTTTGTTGAAGCATTTGTTTTCAGTCTAGGTTCACAGGCAATGCTGCTGTCTTAGAAACTTGAGGTTCAGTGTTCTCCAGCTCTGTTTTTCAACAGCAGTGGAAAAATGAAATATTTACGTTCAGGAAAATATATTCACAGGAACCATGCACTTAAAGTTTCAAAAGCATTTTTCTTTAATAGATTATGACCATAAGTGTTGGAAGTTTCCATGTCCCCTATACTTTCCTTTTCAGTTTATTCTCGCTGAATCTGTGACTTGTCTATTGGATAATATTTGTTGGAGACAGTGCAAAGGGTGCTAGCAGCCCTTTAGTAAAGCCAGCATTTGACATCAAAAAAACCTGTGCTTACCACCTATTTTTATTAGGAAAAAAAATAGAATCGGATCACACACATTCCTGTTTGCAAATATTTCCTGGGATAAAAAAAAAAAAAGACAGGTGTCATATATTAGGGCTCTTGAAAAGCCATGACTTTTTGCTACATTTATTACAAAATTTGAAGAGATTTGCTTTTTTATATATGACAAAAGTCCTTGAGATAGCAGAGGAAGTAGGGAGAAAGATTTTATTAAAAGATCTGTGGCTCTAAACCTCTAAGCCCTTTTGCAGTTGATGCAGGGATGTGTACACTGCACATCACAGCACTATTCAATAGCAGCACAGGCTGAGAATTACTTCCAGATACCTCAGCCAGGAATTTGCAGAGAATAGCATTAGTGAGGCTCCACTATTTTTAACTGCTGTTAACTGTAGATAACTGCTAATGAGAAAAATTGGAGTTGACAGGTGGTCATGATATATCCTAGAGTGATATAGCCACATCTCTGATCCATAACATTTAAATGTTGACAGTTCCATATATTTAAGGGAAGTTGCTTTGTTCTGCTGGAAGCAATTCAGCTTACTGATGTGAAAATATTGATCAAGTCCAGTCAAATTTCATCTGGGAAATGTGTTAAGATCACAGTTTCTCCACCTCTTCTTCCTGGTGCTCAGTGGGCTTAAAGGAGCTATCAAAGCCAAGAAATAGGCCCTTTGCTTTCACTTCTGACTCTTTATGCCAAAGAACACTTACGTTAATGTAGCTTCTAAATCTTCTCAGTAGTCACTCCCAGTTCTAGGTTGGTGAACCCAAATGTGACATTTTGTCACTAAATCTTAAAAACAAATGGAAATACCAGGAATAAGCCATTGGGAGTTAAAAGCCTAGTTACAGTGTGGGTCCAGCTGAGCTTTCATAGGAAGCCATCTGAGTATGATCATGTTCAAAAACAACCATCTATATGCAATATCCTGCGTTTGAAATCAGCAGCAGTAGCAATGTGCTCAATCTCAAACGAGGTGAATTGCCATCACTGAAGGAATAAAGTCAGTTAAATCCCTTGTAGAGGAAGGATGAACCTTCACTCGCTGAGGTGAGCAGCTCCGGTATTCTGCATATTCTGATATTCAGGTGTGTTCTGCAGCAGAGCAGGGGATCGTAGTGAGCAGGACAAATTTCTAGATCCAGGAAAACTGCAGGATAATGCTTAGATCTGTGTGGAGCCTTTACTCCAAGTGAAGAGCAAATTTATGACCACTTGATGAACCTGAATGTGCATAAATCTATGGGATCCAATGAGATGCATCCTAGAATCCTGAAAAGTCATGGCAGTCAGGTGAAGTCCCAGGTGACTGGAAAAAGGGAAGCATTGTACCCATCTTTAAAAAGGGTAGAAAGGAGGATCCTGGGAACTACTGGCCTGTCTGTGCCTTGGAAGGTTGTGGAACAGATCCTCCCAGAAACTATGCTAAGTCGTATGAATGACAGGGCAGTGATTTGAGACAGCCAGCACAACTTTACCAAGGGCAAGTCCTGTCTGACCAACCCAGTGGCTTTCTATGATGGAATGACTCCATCAGTGGACAAGGGAAGGGAAGATGTCATTTGTCTGGACTCTGTAGTGCTTTTGACACTATACCTCGTAACGTCCCTCTCTCTAAGTTGGACAGAGATGGATTTGATGCATGGGCTCTTTGGTGGAAAAGGAATTGGTTGGACAGTTGCATCCAGACAGTAATGCTCAACAGTGCAGAGTCACAATGGATGCCAGTGGTATGTGATGTCCCTCAGGGGTCCAAACTGGGACTGGTGTTATTTAATGTAGTCATTAATGACATAGACAAAGGGCTTGAGTGTGCCCTCACCAAATTTGCAGATGGCACCAAGATAAGTGGTGCTGTTGACACTCCTGAAGGGCCGGGTAACATCCAGAGGGACTTGGACAAGCTCCAGAAGTGAGCCTGTGGGAATGTCATGAGGTTTGACAAGACCAACTGTGAGGTTCTGCACCTGGGTCAGGGCAACCCCTGGTACCAACAAAGGCTGGGGGTTTGACTTGCAGAAAAGAAAAAAAAAAAGAAAAGCTCCACAACTTGTAGAAGTCGTAAAGCCGGTATGTATTTACAGCACCAGACACGTGTGGGAGTTTTCCCTCAAAAACATGTGTGTACCTTTGAGAGTCGTTCAGACCCCTTTTATCTCTCTCACTCATACATATGCATGGAGTTTTACAACAGGTTCATGCATAATCATTTTACTAGTACAGCTTACAACTTATCAGTCCTTTGTACAGAGAAAATCTTTGGGTCATTTTGTAGGGTCATCGCATCCTTTTCCTGCAGTTTCAGCTTTGGCTCTCTTCTTTGTTTTAGAGTTCAAGGGGCCCCCCTTATCTGTGCCAGCTTAGCAGTGCGCATTCCTTCTCCTTGGCTAAAACAATTTCGCAAATAGAGATTTCTGTGAGAACAGGCAGTCTTGAACATAGCAGACTAAATTGAATATTTAAGCTATAGATTAAATAATCTAAACCAGCACATTTTACCTAAATCCGAAATGGATTTTTACCCTGTAAAGTTTCCACTCTGTTTCAGGTTGACAGGTTAGGAGCAGCCTTGGGGAGATGAACAGGGGTGTGCTGATGGATGAGAGGCTGAACATCACCTGGCCATGTGCACTTGCATCCCAGAAAGTCAAGTGTCCTGGGCTGCATCCAAAACAGTGTGGGCAGCAGGGCCAGGGAGGGGACTCTGCTGCTCTGCTCTGCTGAGACCCCGCCTGGAACCCTGCATCCAGCTCCGGGGTCCCAGCACAGGAAGGACATGGACCTATTGGAGCAAGTCCAGAGGAGGCCACCAAAATGATCACAGAGCTGGAGCACCTCTCTTATGGGAAAAGGCTGAGAGAATTGGGTTTGTTCAGCCTGGAAAAGAGATGGTTTTGAGGTGATGTAGTTGCAGTCTTTCAGTACCTGAAGGGAGCCTACAAGAAAGATGGAGGCACTATATACAAGAGCATGTAGTGACAGTACAAGGGGCAATGGCTTCAAAATGAAAGAGTAGGCTTGGATTAAATGTTAGGAAGAAATTATTTTCTGTGAGTTTGGTGAGGTTGCTCAGAGAGGTTGTGGTTACCCTATTCCCATTGCTGGAAGGGCTGAAGGCCAGGCTGGATGTGGCTTTGAGCAACCTGGTGTAGTGGTAGATGTCCCTGCCAATGGCAGTGTGGTTTGGAAATAAATGATCTTTAAGGTCTCTCCCAACTCAAACCATTCTATGAATCTATGAGGATAAGTGATAATAACAGAATTAAAGTGGCAGTAGTAGCTTTTGGGTGTTCACCTTAACATTATGGCTTCTGCTTGGTGCAGCATGCTGCTGATGGAGTCCTGGGTGTGGGTGTAGAGGGGAGCAGAAGAGGAGGAGCTGGACTCATGTTTCTTTTACAGTTCCACTGATTGTTTGCTCAGAGGCAGGATCCACAAATAGCATTAACTGATGCTAAAGTACTGGTGAGAGACATGTCAGCAAGATGAGACTCTAACATGGTTTGCCTATGATTTATTATCTGCCAAAGATGTTTTACATAGCTACACTTAAAAAATAACAACCTTAGGCTTAATACTGTAGAAACATGCATTTTCTGTGGAACTGTGTCTGTGTAGGCACATATCCTTTTACACACCCATTCCTCACACGAGATGTTCAATGACTCACTTTTATTGGCTGTTAGGAAAGCAAACCACACAGGAAAGGGTGGTATTCCAGACTCATCACTCCATTTGAGTATTTCTGTTTCTCAAGTCTACAGAATGATTACCTCTGGTTTACAATACTGTCAGCATTGTGTGTGTACTGATGCTGACATGTATTTTGAGCGGCTTTTAACCTGGTTTGGTAAACTGGATAAGTTGAATCTCAAGAATAAACTTGTGACTCTCACCCCTCCCTCACCCTGAAAATACTTTAAAATTCAGTTGTCTCAAAGCTTTGTTGTATGTTTGTTTTGGCTTTCTGTTGTTTGATTTCTAGCAGAACATCGTAAAGTTTATGTAATTTTGGGCCTAGCAGTTAGTGTGTCCCCTGCAGGCAGGCTCCATATGAATTAGAAAGAAATTCAATTACTGAGCTACTGATAACTTATCTCAAGAGAATGCAAATGGATTAAGATGGCTAAGTGCTCACTTGCTTATAAATATATCATTTAACTAGAAAACATACTCTTTAAGAAAAGCAATGACACAAAAGCTATTTTTATGTTTTATACTTCTAGGGGTTTATGTATTTCATATTACATCACTTATAATTAAAGCTATAGTAGTCTTTACTACAAAAAATTAGAATGAAAACAATAAAAGAAATTTATTTTATTTCCCAGACAGTCAGTGGATATATTCCCCTCTAAAAAAGATTAATGGCCCTTTTGATAAAAAGTGTTACACATTTTATACGTATAGATTTGTTTTTCTAGGACATTAATACTGAAATTAAGACTTCAGTTCCTGTAAAATATGGTCACCTCTGTGTGTGATCATTATTTATTATGCATGGAACAATGAGCTGATTTCTTTTTCCTGATAAAAAATACCACCTTCTTTATGCAGTTCTTATGCTGATGTTAATTATATTTATATACAGAAATTGGTCTGTGTGTGTTTCTCATCTTCACAACTAGTGGAGGCATGTGTTTATTAACTTACAGAATTAATGAATTAGCCCATGTTTCTCTATGGGCTTAGAGAATATGGAAGATATTTATTCAAAGTGCATGTAATGCATATAGCTGTAGGCTCTTCAGTGATGCATTTCCTTCCCAAGGAAAAAAAAAAAAAGAATATTGTTCTCTGCTTTATAGTTACCACATAGGAAACTGACTGTCATGTAGCTTTGAGGAACTGGTTAGATGGGGATTAAAACATAAAGACTAAGTTCACTGCTGCTTTTAATCTCAAAACATCATATGCTTTGGTCTGAAGAGCCATACATTTTTAACAAGAAAATAATAATAATACAATCTATTTTAAAAAATCCTTTGTGCCTTGAATAATCACACTATGAAGTCATCCTACCAGTGCTGCCAATTGAATTAAATTAGTGTTTTATTACAGTAATAAGTGCTAGATAAATATGCTACTTTTGTAGGCTGAAGGAGGTAATTTATCTTCTTTATACTGAATATCTATAAATATACTCATTGAAATAATTGGCATGAATCTGGGTACTTGATTCATTTTGGTGGACTTTTAAAAGCAAATTTGTTAAGAAATATTCCTGTATAACTTTTATAAAACTGATATTTCTTCAGATCATAAACCAATTCTTTCTTTTTCACAACAGTGAAGACATTAAATATGACTTGTAGTTGTGGGGTTAGAAGAATGACTTTCATAAAAGTGTTTTTATGAAATAACTTTGAAGGAGAAATAACGAGTGATCTATATCTGGTGTCACTACCATAGCATATTATTATTACTGGATTTTTCAGGATGTGCAAAATGTGTTTGAAAACCAATATCCTGGGCTTGGGTTCTAGTCCTACAATGTATAGTGCTTTACAACCCTGTCAAAAAAGGCATTCATATATATATTTAGTCATAAATACAGAAATATTTCAGTTAGGATTATAGTTAGGACCTGCAGTCTGCCCACATCTTATAAAAGCAGCAGCTGCCTGAAACACAACCCAACAGCTTTTCCGAGGAATGACAGCGTGGATGAGAGGCTCGGGGGAGAGCGCGGAGTGGGCTCTGCCCAGGACCCCATCCATGCAGCTCCACGTGGCACTTCCAGCTCCTTGCAGCCACACAGAAACTGCTGGGAGCCTGGTTATAGGGGTCAGTTCAGCAAAACCTAGCAGCTCAGTAGATTCAGTAAGGTCTGAATCAGGAGAGTCAGGAATGAGACTTTAAGTTTACATGGTGACATGTTCTTTGTTTTTTTTTCATGTTTTCTTCCTTAAACCAAAGATCTCAATCTATGAAGGCTCTGTAGCATAGTAACTATGTAAAAACATAGAGCCTTGCACTTTAATAGAGATTATCTAATGTTAAGACCAGCCAGAATTTCCAGTACCAATTGGTGGTTTATGACTAAGGTATCCTACGCATTTTAGGAACAAGTTCTCAGAGCAAAAATGTTTCTGCACATGAATAAATTCAGATATATGCTATGATAGTTACAACATGTTTATTTTTATTCTTGCTACAGAAACATTTTATGAGTCATTTAACACATTAGGTCATATGGAATAATAGCTAACCTACTGTACTCACATAACTCTTTTGCCAGCTTTATGGGTCAGTGAGAGAAGATACAACTTAGCAGATACAGCAAAGCTGCATAGTCAATTTAAATGCTGAGGTGTGCTGCAGTTCTCCTTGCTTGAGAAAGTCTAAAATAGTAGACAGCTTTTTGTACAGAAAAAAAACCCTAAAAATGATAGCAAAGAGACAAACTTCTTAAATATTTATGGCTTTAGTTTATTAGATTTCTGTTTGCTTCTTTTTCTCTACTTTCTCATTCTGCCCTTTCTTTGTAGACTAGCATGGTTTAGCCCGTGAGGATTCATATACCTTCTGTTAAACTTTTTCAGTTCAAGTGAGTGAAAACTAACAGTGTACATGTCCTGGGTTTGTTGTTTTTTTTTTTGAAACCATCCCAAAGAGAAGCCTCTTTTCTGGGACTTTCTGTATCGTAATTTGTCACATAAATAAAAGAAAGGTACCTATAGGCTGCACACCATCAAGAGTTTGCACCATGTCTTAAATTAAGGAGGTATGTTCATGCCTTCAGTCATCTGTGTCTGTGCTGGAAGTAATGTTATCAAAGCTTACTTCAGATGTTCTTGGATAAGATGGATGTTGTCCATCTCGTATGGAAAAATCCATGAACGCCAGAGGTTTATGTCTGAAAAGGAGACAGAGGAGTCCTGCAACTTTATTCGAATAAAGGGAGAGAGTCCCTGAGGCACACACCCTCAGGGTTTTTTCTCTCAAGGTTTCAGAGGGCTCAGCCTCCTTTTATCCCAAATTCCTGGCCACATGTTGCCCTCTTCCTATCCCCACTGGCTGAGGCACTAGGAACGTACAGCCTTCCCACACTGCCTACCATATATGCCCACCTTGAAACTTTTCTTTTGCCTCAAAGCTCAGAAACTCAGGCTTGGGTAGACCCTTTTCTGTTTCAGGAGCCAAGCTGTCTGGGGTTTGCAACAAACCTGCTGCCCAAAGTTGATAGAGACATTAAGACCCATTTCAAGGATGTTAACACATCTATGGGTATTTCATACTAACAAGAAAATAATAATAATAATACAAATGAAATTTACCCATCAAGTTGTTTGTAAAGACATTAGCTTTCCTCTCATTCTCAATAATATTACTAGTGAAGATGCCAAGTAACGTAACAATTTAGTACCTGAAGCATCTACCCAAGCAGTGATTCTGATGATTAAATACTGAAGTTGTTCTCCAGAGAACAAGATCTTGTAATAAAAAGTACTGATTAAGAAACAGAGAATTTTTGTCCTAGGCAGTCCAAGGACTGCATTACTTCTCTGAAATTTTGCTCATTTAGTAGCTCCAGCAAAAGATTGTTGTAAGAAATCAGTTTTAACTCCTCTGCTTATGCCAAATTTGGCTTAGTTTTATGTGACAACAATGGAAAGAAAGTTAAAAAAAAGAATGGTATTTATGCTGAAAAAAGTTTCATCTATAGTTCTACTCCAAACACCGTCAGTGCCAAATTACTTCTGTTTTCCTCGAAGGTACCTTCAGTAGTATTAATCAAGAAAATGCAACTTTCACTGCCAAGGATAATTAAATTGCTCTATAGCCAACAAAAGAGATGCATTCATGCTGTGCCAAAACAAGATGTGCTTCTAATTAATGAAGTTTTCTGCTGTTATAGTGCAGGAATTGTTTTAATTACATGTACCTGAAAGCACACAGTTCTCACAAGATGTCTTTTACTATGTTAGGACCATGTCAGATACTTTTGTTGATCATAAAGATCTGTTTCTATAAAGGAACAGATCCTATAGCACCAAATGAATTTCAAATGTTTCTTAAAAAAATACCATCTACTAAAACTTGCCAGTAAATAAACCCAAAATTCTGTCATGTCTGTGGAAATTGTAGATTTCACTTAAATAAAACTACATCCACCACAAAAACACTGTTTCAAGTTATTTCTTGGAGTAAAATTTTTGTTAAAAATTTCAGAGATTTGAGTTATGAGAAAGTTTGAGGCAGAGAAGGGAAAATCCTAATGCACACAAACCTGTTTGTCAGTCACCTCTGCAGCATAATCTAAAACTATGGAGAAGAAATTTTTTATATTTGTAATATTGGAAGGAAACTAGAAGAACATTTAAAACCAGAGAAACAGATAGAAACAGATCTTTATGATCAACAAATGGGATGGTCTTATAGTAAAAGATATCTTGTAAGAACTGTGTGGTTTCAGGTACCTGCATTTAAAAAAATTCCTGCACTGTAGCAGTGGAAAAACTTCAATAATATTAAAATTTAAGAATGTAAAAGCTCTTTAAAATATATATTTTGACAATTTCTTTAATGGAAATGTTTTACTTTTGATATTTTAAAGGGGTAATGATCTTCAAAGACAGAAATGGATAGATGGGTAAGAATTCTTGAAGGAACCTCTTTAAAGGTGGAAAATTCCTTTTTCTTAGAAATTGATCTCCAACAGTGTTATTAGTGTATTTATAGTGCTACAAAGGTCTCTACATTTGCTGCACTACTGTGCTTTATTTCACTAAAAAGCCAAGTGCTATAAATTTCTAAAGGATGCAATATTGTACTTTATTACTGGGTAAGCAGCTCAGGAATGCAGGGTAAATGCAGTTATCAAAAGAACCAATTTTTAAAAATCAACAATATCAAACACTTTACAAGGATAAACTCTTTCAGTTTAGATGAAGAAAATATTTATCTAATAATTCTCAGTACTCCCTTTTCCTTGAGGCAGTTAACACACAGGGGTCTGGAGTAGTTGTAGAAAGCAGTGTAGTCAAAGGACAGCTTTAAAGCTTTTACTTACTTTCATAAGAAATTCATCTTTCCATTAATCTCAAAACAATATCTAAATATACCCTATGGTATATGCAACTGGGCCAGTAATTTATATATAAACAATACAGCCATTAAATAACTTCAACTTAGCAAAGCCTTGATGAAATTCACTCTGAAATACTTCAGAATCTTGCTGAAACTTCTCATGACTTTTGGGGGAGCTAGTGGAAAATTGGTGAGATCCTTGAAAACTAAAGTAGCTGTAGTGTAGAACTTCTCAATTTGTGGGGGTTAGGAGGGAATGTTAGAGGTCTCTGGGAATTACAGACTCATCTATTTTTGTTTTGTTCATTTAAGAGATACTTGAATAAATTACTAAGCAACCTACAAATGTATGGAAAATAAGTAAAAGTAAGCATTGATTTGTTATTGAAAAATCTATCTGATTTTCTTATTTGACATAATAATTTGGCTACTAAAAGAGAGAGAAATAATAGATATTATGGATCTTGACATTGTCATAAGAAAAGTAGATTAATACAGTCTAGGGTAAAATTACCATTATGTAGAGTGATGGATCAATAAGCACTATGTAGCAGGGAAGGAATTAACTCCAGCAGCAATTAGGGATGTAAAGCTATAGAGACCCATCTGCAGAAAAAAGTACTTGCAGATGACTAGGAAGGGAAGAAAGCTGTCTGGAAAAATCTCATTTGTGACTAGGGTTGCTAAGGAGGTCAGATGCAGACTTGTTGAGGAAAAAAAAAAAGACAACCTCTCTCAATGCTGTTAATTGAAAAGTCCTCATAAGCTGGGTAAGACCAGCATGTGTCAGCAGTAAGAGGCAGTAGCAATGCCTGGGGGTGAGCTTCTGGTCTGGGATGGGGTGACCCTGAATAGAAAACAATAAACCTTTAATTGCTGCTTTAGCCCGAAGTGTGATAGTTTGTTCTATCTGTGCTGGTGGTTATGGAAGGTCTGTTCAGATTTCTCAACCACAGCCACACCATTGTTAGAGGATTACAGCAGCAATGCTAATATGTGGCTAAGGTCCAACAAGAATGTCTTGGTGCTGGCTGGGACAGGCACTGACTGGGGGTGAGGACAGGCAGACTAAAGGCCATGGCTGGCTGAAATGGCATTGGATGGTGGCCCTTGAGTGTCACAAAATCTTAGAATGGTTTGGGTTGGCAGGAGCCCTAAAGATCATCTGCTTATAACACTCTTGGCAGCAGCAGGGACACCAACTAGAAGAAGGAATGTCGCTTATATAGGTTATATAGGTTTCTTAGCTACGTACTGGGTATTACATGGGGCCAACATTCTTGGTGCTTTTCTTAATGTCAGTGGTCATATCATTAGAAACTCTCAGCTATTCAGTTTTGGACTTGATTGTCATAACCTCTGTCTTGGCTGCTACTCTGAACATAGTATATGTTTCTTGGAAAAGGCTAAAACCAATATCTAAATCAGTCCTGAGATTACGAGTTTTGCTGGTTTAAAGAGATTCCCCTGGGACAACTGTGTGAGGGAAGGCAGCAGTTTCACTGATACTGTTCTGAAAATCTGAGTAATGGAGTATTGTCTTGCTATGGAATTACACTGCCATCACTTAAAAGAGTGGTATAATGATATGACATCTTGCCAGTCTGAAGGCGTACTCTGGGATAGAAGAATCATCTCACAAGTAGTCTCCTGGATGATGATGGAGTTAGCCACAAACTTCTGATCCTGATGTAGTTCTTCTATCAATATTTGGGAGGCAAAGAAATTTTCAAATACAAGGAGGTAGGTAGACTGTACTCTGATTATTTTTTCATCTACATCAAACCACATCTGGAGTTAAGTTGAAGGTTAAAATAGCAGGTGTGCAAGAACAAATATGGCATATTTAGGAATAGCTTCAAATTTTAAACATTGACATGAGGAAGAAGTCATATTTAACAAGGAAAATCTGCAAGTATCTCGAAGAGACATCATGTCTCAAAGATATTAACTGTGAATTGTAACTTTTCCTCTGAATCTTGTAATGGCTCTTTATATGCCTCTGCACATTCTACTGTTAATAATACAATGGTGGAAGCAGAGCTCTGGCTCTTTCTCAAGTGCTTAGTTTTGCTTATTCCCACTAGCTGAGTGTAAATAAGTACATCCCTCTGTTTTGCCACATTGCCTGCTAATTACCCTGTACATGTCAGGAAGCTGCATGGTTCTTGTTGTCTGATCTATTCAGTCTGTACTGACTAATTCTGCTCTAACATAAACCATATGTGTTCCAAATGCTGTTCAAGACTCTTCTGCTAAATATGCAGGCCTTATGCAGTGAGAAACACCAGAAAAAAGAATAATAACACCTAAGAAATTAAATGAAACATCTCCAGCATAAGAAGCATCAAGTGTGTAAATGGGAGCATATTTCAGAAGAAAACAGATAGTTATAGCCAAATTATCACATTCTCTATCTGGGAAAAAAATTATGTTGGTCTATAGGTAATAAGCTTTAGTATGAAAATGACTATGAACATGTTATAGATATGGATATGTTGTGTTTCAAAATGTTATGAATCCAGCACTGAAGGATATCAACTCTCAGAGTCACAGCTGTTCACCTGCTGGGCTCTATTAAAACATCTGTTAGGCCTTTACATATAAATGGAGGTTTTACAGTGGAATGTAGTTCCATGGCACATAACATAGACAGTGTATCTATGAGATACAGCTTTTGAAAGACAGTGCACCTAAGAAATAGCAGAGAGGTTTTGAAGATGAGTGCCAAACAGATTCAGATCACTGAACTACAACTTTTAATACAATTGCATTATAAATCTCTTTCAGTTTCGTCATTCAATGCTAGTTCATATATTAAAGTCTTCTCATCGTTGCAAAGAACCTTGGGTTTATACACCTCTCTGAACAGAGAACCAAAAACCAATGGCTGTTTTATGAACACAAGTAGAGTTTCTTTAACCTAGACTCATTGCTCTGCAGTCATTCACTGTACAATCGAAATATAATAAAATGATGTTCTGTAAATGGATGCAGACTTTGATCCTATACTGAAGTGCACCAGAAATGACTCAGTATTATGGAAAGAATGGGAAAACTACATGGACAGAAAGAACACCAACATGAGAGGAAGAAATATGGCAGATATTTTCAATGAGAAAATTTGTTGATTAATGCCCTGAAAAGCCAATAAAATAGCAGAAATGTGAGCAAAAAGGTTAAGATTAAAATACGTATGTGCTTATTATTATTTATTGGAACTTTGAGGCTACTTAGAAATACTGTACTACTTCAGCAAAAATAATTAAAATCATACTTTTTGTTAGAGCTGAATATTTTTAAGGGATTTTAAATATTGTAGAAGAAATTTAACAGGTTTGATGTTCTTGTGTGTGTTGAGAAACTTTTTCATTAGCTCAGATATTTTTGTGGGACACAAAACCCCCTTTTTTGCCTTGGGGTATTAATTAGCACAGTTTTGAGTCCAGGCTGGATAAATTAGCTTACAAATGGATAAAATGAAAAATTCACCTTTGCAAAAGATATTCAGTGTTCTAGATGAAAGCCTTTCAAACCTGATGAAACATGGTATGTAGCAGAATCTGTTCAGGAGGTAATTAGTACTAAGGTTGCATTTAATCATTGTAATATTTTATACAGTTCTCAGAAGGCAATGAATTCAGTTTGATTATTATAATGTTTCAAAGGAACACACTTCTAAATAAGCTAGAAAACAGAAGAAAAAAATTCAGAAAAATGTGCTTTTGTTTTGAACAAAAATATATTTATTTATTATACTGTCAGATAAAGTTTTTCAAGTTTAGAGATATGATGGTAGATTTTTGAGACTGAGGTTATATTTAATCTCACCAATTTTTTTGTACATCATCTATACAGCATTTTTCAGACAGCTGTGGTTTCAGTTTTATCCAAACCAAATGTGGCCTAATCTCAGAAGGTGTTTAGTGCTAAGCTTCAGACATTATATCCTGTCCTTCATCAAAATATTTTGACTTCACAGACACAGAATTGTTGAGGTTAAAAGAGACCTTTGGATGTCACCTGGCCCAGCCCCCATCTCAAGGAGGGTTATTGTGTGGGGATGCTATTGGACACACTGCCTGAAAAGCCTTGCTGTGGTCTAGGGAGGGAATAACCACTGTTCTCTCCTCATCTTCCAAGCCAGTCATTTCATCAAAGAAGTTTATCAGAGTGGTCAAGCATGACCTACCCTTGAAGAATCCATGCTGACTGCTCTTAATCACTTCCTTGTCCTTCTAGCCACTTTCATGTGGCTAGAAATTATTTCCAGAATTAGTTGCTCCATCACCTTGCCAGAGATCAAGGTCAGACTGACCAAGTTATACTTCTCCAGGTCCTGCTTCTTAACCTTTTTGAAGACAGTCCAGTCCTCAAACATCTCTCCCAACTGCGTTCATTATTACTAGATAATCAACAGTGCAATAATATCCATTTCCTCAACATGCACCTCATCAGAAATCCAATGGATTTCTGTGTCCAGTATACTAAATTATTTTCTATTCTGCATCCCATTGATAACCAGCATGGATTATTCGTGTCTGCCTGCACAATTTCATAGAGTTGTGTCATTAGTTATCTACTCTCCAACATAGCCACAAAATTTAAAGTGTCCTGGACCTCATCACTCATGGCTTTTCTTCAGTATTGGCAAATGTGATTTTGTCACACTAACATTCACAAACAATTCTGCTACATGCCTACCTGAACTTTTCACTAGACTGTTTTTTGCTCTCCAAACCTCTGACCTCTACCCCCCATTTCCTTTTCTAGTTCTTTGTTATCTCAAACACAAGTTGATTGAATTCTACAGCTCTTAACATCCTAGGCCTTGCTTTCTCTTGTGTGTGGGATGAATTTTCTTTTTGTTGCTCATCCATCATCCACCTGCCAAGTTTTCAAACAAGCACTGCGGCAGTTTTTCTGCACTGCTTTCCTGCTTTGGAGGAACTCCCTGAAGATTTCTCATAAACATCTATATATGTCTCTCCACTGTACTCTATCTTCAAACTACATCCTTAGGCTGAGCCCAGCACAAGCCTCTTGTTTTCAGTTCTTTCTTTCTTACTGTCTTACACACAGATTACATGTTTGTTCAATGCCCATTGTGATCAGATTATGGCTGAGGACCTGTTCTGGTCACAGGTCAGGTTATGCCACTTTCTGGGGTTTGTCATAAACACAGAGGGTTTTTCGCATCAGGTACCAAAAATTTATGGATTCCATTAAATCTCTTATTTGTATTTTTCCCATAACATAAACGCATAGCAGAGATGCAAAACTGGTGTTTGTCTGGCTTACCGTGCCCCAGGTCAAATGGAAATGCTGAAGAGCTGTGCAAAGGACTTGTGAACACAGATGCATTCACCTGGTGTGATACTCAGATACTGCAGAAATGGGGATCTTAATACAGCTGTGATCTCACATCCTTCAGCAAATCAACTCCTGTTCACATAACTAGTTAAGGGAAAGAGTGTCAGAAGTCAACTCTGTCTGCAGTGTAAAACAGTCTGTGGGCATCCCAGGAAAATTAACATGAGCTTTGCTAAAGTAAGATGCAGTTTCACCAGCAACTGAGTCAATATTCTTCTTATTATACCCAAAATACACATCAAATACTACTTGCAAAATACTTTATTGCTACTAATGAAGTGCTATTGTAAATGTTGACAACATTCATTATTATATTTTCCTTTCCAGGTTGACATTTTTTACATGTAAGGCACTAAAGCTCAACATTTATAAACAACACATGTTCAAGAGTGTATCATAACTATCAAAAGATGTAGGGGCTTTATAATTATATTAAAACTTTGATAAGTTATTGTGATTTGCTATGGACATGAGCATGATAATGCACTTGGTTTAATCAATACACTTTCAAAGGAGCCCCATTTGGGAAAATGCAAAAGCCATATCTTGCAGTCAGTAATAAATATTTCATTAAATTATCTCCAATTTAACTTTGACTCCAATTGGCAGACCTCTAGTGGTATGTACTTTTTTTCTCTTGATTTTATTGCACTGGTAACGTGCAATCATCTCACAGCCCTTTCCTTTCTGATCTATGGTACATTGCCTCACCTTAGATTAATCTCTTAGTCGTTATCTCATTTAAGTAGGTAATGTTTGACCATCTAATCAGCTTAAAGCAACCTGAGTAGAATGATACGGGCTTATATTTGGCATTCAGAAACATTTCTGAAACAACGAGAAAGAAATTTGACAAAAATATATTACCTAAATTATTCTCTTTATGCATGAAAATACACAGTGTTTTTACTGACATAATTAAATTGCCCACATTTCTGACTTTTTCATAATGAAAAAGTAAACCCTTCAGTGTTTAGGTGATTAGATGATTTAGATGTTTAGATGATTTGCTATGTTGATTTAAAGCAGAGAATCCAGTAGTACCTACTCAGACATTTACACTTCTCATGGAACATAGACAGAATTAAATCAGTGCCATAGCTTCTTAGCATGAGGAATTTATTTGAGTTTTTTTTNTAAATTTGTCAATTTTTTTTTTTTTTGTATATAAGCAACAATTCTTTTTCAAGCTTTAGTGTTTTCTAGGAAGATAAAAAAGGCTTCTAGATGTTCTTGCAAATTAGTAACTACTGATCCTGATGCCAGATTTTTGATTGGCAGGTAAAAGATGCTGGGGTTTTAGTGGCTGTTACAGCATTTACACCTTTGGGACAGTGAGGATGTTGCCCATCTCCAAGATTAAAATTTTTCAGAGTTCTGAATGGAAGTGAATGTAGAATAGTAAGGAAACTGAATATAATGTCAAAGAGGGTCTCATAAATTTTGCCTACAAATGGAACACAGGACACTAACAATTAAAGTACAAATTTATCCTTAACACAGATTAGCAGTATGAAAAGAAACACCAGACTAAATGGTTTTCCTCCCTGTGTGTCACAGTGAAGTGGTGCTATAGGTTAGTTGAATCACCAGTGATCTAAAATGAATTGACTCAGATGTTTGCTTGTAAAGGCTTAGCTACTTGCTTTTATTTGTCAAAAGACTCTTGCCTTGCTTAGACTGAAGGTTAGATAAAATGAATTTGCTAAGACACCTTCTCAGTGCTTTATAGGTAATCTTTTCTCTATGAAGCTTCATTTCTCATTCCCTTCACATTATCCAGTCTCAACTTTTTTGGATATGTGCCTCATAGGCTTGATACTATCCTTCCTCTCCAAAAATATGTCAGTAACTTTCCACATTGCATCCTACTGCTTTGTCACATTCCTAGCTTAGTTTAAATTTACAAAACTTCATGAATTTCAGAAAGTTCTATGCTCGGTATTTATTTTGACATAATCAAAATTTTGATAGGCGTGCAAATTTGGTCCTGTTTGCCTAAAACCCAAATGGAAGAGCAAATCCAACAAAACCAAAACTCTTCTCTTCTTCAGCTGTAATTTCCATCACTTCCACATGGCCCTCATCAAGTGCACATAGTAGCAGTGCAGTAAACCATGAATCCTTCTCACAGTCCTCTAGATCTCTAAGGAGACATCAGACTCTGTTCACCTATTTTTCTGTATTGAAATATGGCCAATTGTCAGAGTTTCTTTTGCTTTTAATACTCTGGATAGTCTGGCAGAGGGGAATAGGAAGATCTGTGTTGGTTCTTGCAACAAGAGCCTTAGGCAGTCCACACTGTGAAGCAAGGGAAGACAAGAAGTGTCTCTTATGAAGTACATATGAAAGTACACAGCAGTTTAGATGTGCTGGACTGAAGATGCTCGAGAGTTTCCATGCTGCATCCATTTCCCTTCTCATATGATTTTTTTTTCTATTTTTCTTGTACATATTTGGTGCATTAACCTTACAAAAGAAGCTTTCAGCTTCTTTCCAATATTACTCCTTAAGAAACACTTATGAGTTCAGTGAATTGGCTATAGGTCCTACACTGAGACATACCTGCCACTTTGAGAGATAATTTATGACTACCATCACATTATAATTTTAGCAGAACTTCTTCTGATACTGCTGTAACATCCATTTGTCATTTAGCTTGTTGGTTAGCTGTTCATCTTGAGAGAAGAATACTGTATATTTTCCTTTAGGAAAGGGCAAGCAAAAATTCCAGGCACTAAAACCCAAATTCTACACTACAAATTCTAGAATGTTGCTCCAGGAGATACACTACATTGTATATATCTATGCTTATGTAATATTATTTCAGAGTCTAGTAGTTGTTAGAAAGGTATAATTATTGTTATAACTCACTTGCATTACCCAAATTAGGTTGCATGTGTAAACCAAATATAGAAGAAAAACCAGAGTATACCTTCTTGAGAAAGCAAAATTGTAACCCCAGTGAAGATTTGGTCTTATAGTTGTTTGTATGTGTGCTAAAGAACAATATTTAATCATGAAAAATACAGTTTCTGCTTTTCAAAAATAGTACAATCAGTGTACTATCAGTAATTGACAGGGAAAAAAAGAACCACAGAACTATTCCAGTGGCTTTTCTGCAAAGTACACTGAAAGAAGAAACTGCAAAAAGGCTCTGGACCATGAAATAGAGTAAATAAAGCATTATAGATTTAGAAAATAATAATGAAAACCACAGGAAAAAATAAATAAAGAAGAACATGAATCCTTTTCTCATAGCTAAATAGAATAAAAGGAGAGAATTTAATGAATAAAGCTGTTCTCATAATGGCAAACTGCTAAATATTTTGAGACTCATTCCAATATTTAAGATGTCACAGTGTACTGCAATTAAAATTGTGGACCTGCTTTATCTGTAAAAAGATCTGAAATGCAATAGCTCCCAAAAACATCTGGTGACAGTGATGTAGATACTGTTTGTTCCTTTAGATGAGATGCATATATTCAGTGTCATTTTAGTTCTCATACTATGGGAAAAAAGGATCATGGATTTCTATTTTCTCCTTTCCCAGATGGCAGAATTCATTCTCTGGTTATGTGAGGAAAGAACACTGTTTATACTTCTCTTTGTGCTGGAAGCTGAAATAAAATATGTCATAGCATCTGAAGCTGCTGGAAGCATTTTTCATATTCACCCATTCCTGGAGGGAAGTCATATAACCAAAGATGAGCACCTGAAAGTCTGCTGTCCCTTCATGCTCAGTCTGGGTTTTCGACTTTTTCTTTCTAGGATTGTGTCTTAACCATTGGCAGGTTGTTTTTTTTTTTTTAAATTTTTATTTTTAGTCTATCAGACAGAGTTTAGTACAAACATCTGCACTGCCACAAAGGTGTGTTTTTTTCTTCTTGAAGACAGCCCTGCTTCTCCTAAATATGTGTAGATACATTGGGCTATCTAGTCATGATTTATGCCCAAAGCATAAAGTTTGGAATGTGACATATAGACTTTGCAATAGAGTCTTTTCAGTATGGGGTGCTTACAGGAAAGATCTGGATTAAATATAAAATGCTTAAATTTTTTCCTGTGATGGAAATCAAGATATTATTGTGATATCACATTTATAATGATAATCTGCTTAGGTTTAGCTGTTGAGTATCACAGACTTCTCTGTTTTCTTCCTGAATAGATTGCTTGCTTCTTTTGTTCAAGGAGTTCCTGGCTTGGGGTCTGATCTTGAGGGTTTGATAAGCTTCAGGTATTTCTGTAAAAGAAGCTCTGCTTGGACCTGAAATACTCAGGACATAGACCTGATGCTGTGCTAAACAGCCAGGAACCCAAAGGTAGACTGCAGAAAGTCTTATAGGTGTTGGTAGTCTTGGGATCTCAAATGGTATTTGCTTCTCTTTATCTGCCTCTCTTTGGAGGAAGGCAACTCAAAACCCTGTAAATTCCCGAGAATGGATTAATCTGCCTCCTGAAGTTATTTTAAAACAACAGACTCAGTCTGGGAACCTGAGCAGTGCATGACAGGATGATAAAAACTTAAGATGGTCTGTAATGGACATATGCTTGTGACTTAGGAAAAGTTTGCAAAAACTTCATATTCCCATCAAAAGGTCATTGCTGCTATATCTTAATTTTATAGGAAAAATTCTTTTACTGGAAAATTCTCAAATTTCTTCGTTAGGGAAATTTAGTTCACATTAAATACTTTCTGGGGCTTCAGTCCAAATTGAGTTAAAAAGACATTAAAATTCAGGCTATTGTCATAAATGTACTGGAGCTGAGGAGCATATACAAAAGTTTGGAGTTCATGATTTCATACTGGAAAGAAAAAATTTATATTTATGCACAAAATCATTTTTATCTGATATCTTGGATTCACTTAATGGAGCATAATGAGGAAGATAAGTTGATACCTCCCAATTTCTAACTTCTTATTCCATTTATTATCTTTCTTTGATTTCCAGTAAGTATAATGATGCTCCTGCTTTCACATGTTTCTTTATTAAATTGCTTCCAAGAGAGGGAAAACCCACCAATCATACCAAATGCTGAAAATGCTCAACTGATTTTCATATTTTTTGTATCATACAGACTTACTAATAATGTTAACTATTGATAAAGACTCTATTATTCTTTAATTACTCTACCAAGATCTGGTATAAAATACAAGCCTATGAATTTTATGGCATATTGTAAGTGAATTGGTTTTAATGATATCTTCATGTACCAATATGTGTATTTCATTACTAAGCTTTATTTACTAGCATTTTAACATGGCCGTTATTAATATAACTCCTGGGTTATGTACATGAGTAAGAAAATTACTACTGCATAGTTTTCTGAAGCACCTGAAATGATGGTACACTTTTATGTGTTGCAAAATTCCAAATATCAGCATTGGACCTGGATGTGCAAAACATAAAGCTCTTCCTCACTGTCATCCTTACTATCATGTCAATATCTGTTTTATTAAATGACATATTGAAAAATATGCAGTCTGTGAAAGTGAGTATATGCCTCAGAACATGCTTTATTGGGTAGAGATTTAGAACTGTCTTATCTTCTGTGGCCCTGATGATCTGACTTCCTGAAAATTAGTGTTTGGCTTTGGGGAGTTTTCCCATTGGAGCTGAAAGAGATTTCCCCTGCATCTGTGGGTTTAAAGCTGAGATGAGAATCAGATGCAAGTCTGTGACTTTCTGCATGCTCTGATGGAAGGTTATTATGCATAAAATGAAAACAGTAAACTCCCTAAATTGTCGTTCTAACAAAAGATTGAGGACCCATTGCCTGAAAAAGTCTCATTCCCTTTCATATTGAATAAATTTTTAGAGCAGCATTAAACTAGCTTGAGTAAAATGACTATTGTTATTGACTGATAATAAGTCAATGCTAGTTTAATTTATTATATCTGCCTGTTTATTACAGTCATATTATGAAGATGACATTTGTGTATTAGCTTTGATTTGAACAAATAACTTTGACATTCAGCAACAAAAGGTCAATCTCTCAATTTTGCTTCGAAGTTTAGCATTCTATTGTTCAAATACTTACTTCTCTTTACCCTTTCTCCTCTGCACCCAGTTTTGTACTACAGGGTAGGAATAGCCAGGTGAAGTAAAAAAATTGTGTGCATCCAGTGGTGGGACAGTCATGTGTTGCCTATAATTTGCCCATTCTCCTTTAAAACCAAGAAAAGGAGACATTACAATCAGATTTAGCAAAGGGGAAAAGCCATCAATACCCATTGTATAAGTATGAAAACTGACTTTGACATTTTTCTTCCCATTTTTATAATGCTCTTTTCACAGAGAAGTTCTCATCTGAAATACCTCTCTCACTATAACCACATTCAAAAATATTGTATCTTGAATAATTAAAAAGTCTATCATAATCTCCTTTCCATAATATTCTATGCACTGCAAAAATGTCACATATCACTTTGGAAAAACAATTAAAGGCATAAGAGAAGCAGATGGTATGGCATTTTGAAGGTGGTAGACTGCAAAAAGATGCTGAGTTCATTCACAGAGTTGCCTTGTTCAATTAAAAAAGATGCCTTGTTAATCCCAGTGATCTCTGTAGGACTGATGATCTCACGCTTCACATTTAAATATGCACACATAATCACTTGAATAGTCTTCCAAAAGCTGAGATGTTACATTCTTGAAGGAAAGCCAAGGATTTCTGTACTGTAGCATAGTACAAGAGAATATGTCTTGAACAGAGATTAGGATGATGGCTGAGATTCGACAGTTTTTGGACCAGAATTCCCTTTTGATTTCTGATTTTTGAATCCTGATTTAGAAAAACTGAAATAGTTCTTCTAGACTCAAGGATAATAACTGAAAGCCCTGAGACAGAAATGACTGGATAGATGATTGCATTTTGAGCGTATGTCTAGGTATTCCTAGGCACTTTAAAGCTGATTTAGCTTTTATTTTTTGCTCACTTTCTAGATAAAAAAAATCTATCCTTTAGAGCAATAGATACCATGCAAAGAACACTTTCTGTGGGCATAGATACTTAATTAATTGAGGGCTTTAATTTTGCAATTGGAATATAGGGATAGAAAGCTGGCATTAATCTTCAATTCTGAGTTTTTTACTCTCACTCACCTTTTCTTTACAATGGGAAAGAAAGGTCACGGTTAATAGCGTCAAGTGAAAATGAATTTCTTAAAACAATACTGGTGACTGCAAGTGTTAATGACTTCCCTTGTTTCTCTCTGATGTTGAGGCTATTAATTGTCTGCCAATTTTGTCTTGCCTGTTTTCAAATATTGCCAGCCTTTGCTGAAACAATGTGGAAAATGTTCCCATTAGGAACAGGAAACAAATAGTCCATGCTAACCATAATTTTTTTCTTTAATTATTTCATCATGCATTGTATTTCCAAAGCCTGCTGGCTTACAAGTACATAAATACATGGCACTCATTTAAAGATCAGTTTCTAATCTCATAACAGTGAATGAAATATATTATGTATTTCCTGATTTATGAGTCTTGTTCAAACTATGCTTTGAAGACAGGAAGAACCAGGAATTTTTTACTGTTTCTGTCACCAGACTGTCCTTTCCACTAAAAAAAAATTTATTTATATAACATTTTGTGAACTAAGGGCTATGATATTTTCCTATTTTTTCAGTCAGAAGGATACATTAAAATTATGGGTGACAGTTTAACAAATGTGAGACTAGGCTCCATTTGTTTTGTATTAAATTTTTTAGGAAAGACCAACACCCCACTTCTGTACCTTCAGGTGGAGCTGTGCAGCGCCCATTGAAGCAGAAGCACAGGAAATTTCATCCTGAGCGCTGCTTTAGTGTAAGGGGAAGCTACTGGTAACAAATGGAAACAGAAACGTTGGTACAAAAGGCAGGCAGGCAAGGCAGAGCAGTTGTGTGCTATTTGGTGGCAGCCAGCTGGTTAATCAGCACAGATGTGTTGGCTACTCACTTAGTAGATTTATAGCTCTCAGCTGCAGAATGTGCTGATTCTTCCTCACTGAAGTGACACAAGAAGGTCGAGGGCGGGGAAAAAGGAAGCTGAAGGTAAGAAATAAAGTATCAAAGGGCACAAAGCTATAGGAAACTGGGCTTTATTACAGTCGCTATACTCAAAACAATTTATCCAGCTGTGATACAAGGCTGAAATTGTCTGAGACCCTTGCTCTGGGTTTGGGTTGAGAGGCAGTGAGACTGTGGAGTTGCTGAGAGCAAGATAACAATGTCAGATACTTTACCTTAATACTTGCTGGCTACTTTGCCCTTTCAGTCTCCTACTTAAGCAATTTTCTGACTTGGAATTTTGTTATCAGATTTATCCGTAACCTCATGTACACTGTGTGCTAGCAAGAGTGTGCTCTATAAGGACACAGTAATAGAATCTTGAACTGTTTTGTATCATGAAGGTATTGCACTCTGTGATTACGATACATTGAGAAAGTATGTGCATGCCGTGCCTCCGGTTCCTCATGGAGTGATCAGGTTGGCTTAGACACTTACCTAGTTTCACATTGGGAAGTTTCCTCTTTCAGTAAGGAGGGAGAGAGCTATTTTTATATTCACTGAAACATAAATAATCCTGTACTCATCCGGGGACAGAAAGCTTTGGATTTTATTGTTTGCTGCAGGGATTTCATCTTAGGTCATCATCATGGAAAATTTATGAGATGCTCCAAGTGCTGTATCTCAAGGTCACCTGAAAAATGTCTTTATTTGATTTGGAAGCATCACTTGTCTGTTTAATAATTTTAATTTGTGTGTTTATTAATATCCTGACATACAGAGGTCCTTGGAAGCAAAATCTGAAATTTGCTGGGTATTCATCTATATGCGTTTTTTTGAGGGCACTGCAATGGCATAACAGTTGTGATTACACAAACCGAGTGTAGCCAAAGCAAATCCAGAAAACATCACTGCCCCAGGAGAGATAAGTGAGATTTGTCCATTTGAGCCTACTGGAAAAAGACTGCACAGTAGACACAGTGCCGTCATAAATTTGTGATGTGTAGCCATTGTGACTGGAGGGATAAATATTCAGTTGATGTTATTACCTGATAAAGTCATAAATATGTATGGATCCATTTTATGTGATAATTGGAGAATCTAGTTTTAGCATCTGCTTTTACCTGATAAACAAACTTTATTATTTTCAATAAAGGCAAAGCAATAATTTACAAGCTATAGGCTCCATGAAGAGGTGAAGTAAAGCTAAGAAAAGGAAGGAAAAAAGCAGTGTTCTAGATCCACATCTGCTGTTAAACAGGAGGCAGTGCAAACAAGAACTACATGTGCTCTCCTTCTATAATTTTTTGAAAATAATCCTGTCTGCTTTTTAAGTACATTTGTAAACAATTGAACTAAGCTTAATTTGAAATAAAATGGAGTTATGGACAAATATGGCCATACCAAATATGTTTATTTTGTGGATGAAGTTTGCAACCAGGAAGCTGATTTGTTTAGCCCACCTTTGGTGGAAAATTGGATCAATATATTCTGATATGGTCAGATAATAGCCAATATACTAATAATTAGAAAATCTAAGTCAAGGATTGCTATTTTACATTATAGTCTTAGGCCATAATTTGCATGCTATTTCACTAAGTGAAATATTTGGACTCCAAAATATTTGGAGTCCTTTCTTTTCCTTACCAACAGCTGCAGTGGGAGAAACTCATGTGAAATTCAGATTTCTTCCTTGCCATCTGATAAGGTGAGAAGTAGTTTTAAAAGGTACTGCCTTTTTTCAGAGCTTTTAAACTCCTACTGTTGTTTATCAATATAAATTACTTTCTGTCTCTTATAAAGTGCCATTTCCTTATAAAGTTGTTCTATGATGAGGAATATATCTTGGCATGATGGCCCCATAAAACACAGAAGTATAGTTGTAAGAAATGGAGAATGATGTGTAAAATCAATTAATATTTTCTGTATGTTGGAAAAGTACAGGAAGGAATCCAGAGAGCCCAGAAGTGTTTGGATTTTGAGTCTGTGCTGTCTCTTGCTTTTTTTAAGAAAATTGCCTGATTGTTTCTGATGTAGAAAAGCATTGTGGTACTATTGACATTCCTGCACCTCCTTCCTTTGAACTCCTATTTTGCCTGCAACTGTTTCACCCTCCTGCTGCTGTCTTCTCGCAGAGCTGTTTACTGCACACATTTGCTACTGCCTGGTGCTCTTTTCAGTTGTCCTCATCTCACAGCTGGTTGCAGCCTTTTATTCCTGCTGGCAAAATCTGGCAGATGGGCTGTGTGACATAAAAGCCTTGATTCTGAGTGGAAAGGGGTGCTGGTTGAGTCTTACAGGAGGAATGGAGTGCTTTACTTACATGGCTCATGGGAAACAAACCCTACACCTGATATTCATAGGTTAAGGTCCAACCTGTGAATATACCTAGAGTTAATTTGACATGATACTCCTACCTTTATTTTTCAAAGTGTTTGGAGCCAGTCATGGAAATCTGGTTGTTTCATAAGGTATGAAGATAAATTATCCATTCTTTCATTCTTTGAAAGAATAAATATGTTTATTTATCTGAATAAATTATCTATTCTTTAAATGGCCTTCATATTGCAAATGTGAAGAAAGGATGATAATTTCTTTGCCTTACTGAGGTTTTTGTAGTAGCAAAGACAATTTTTTTACAACATCTGTTCCTCAACAATGTGAGTCCTTCTGTCACTCTTTCTCCCTGTCCTTTAATGTGGGCAGCCCGAGGACAAATGGCCAAAGCAGAGGTCTGCCATTTCCCCTGAGTGACAAATCCCTAAGAGTCCATTGCCAGCTGAAATGGTTCTGTCTTGAGGCAACTCAGGGTTTCCTTACTTGAGATGATTATCATTAACTTCCTGATGATCCTGCCATCCCCCTCCTCTGTCATACTAGGTTGGTCTTATATGAGGTCACTCAAGGCTGTTCCTGCAGCTGGCTGGCTAGAGACAGGCAGATATCAGCAATATAAGATGTAACATGTTCTCCTTTCTTGTGAAAATCCAAAGCATGATTCTTACAGAATTAGTACTCAGCTTGATGTTTCACAGGATTTACATAAATAATAAAAAAATTAATTCTAAAGTGATTCCTAAAAAAAACTCATGAAAGACACAAAAACCCAGAATCAACAATTAAAAGAAGAAGATGGTTAATGTGAATATGTGACCAGGTGTTTTACTGGAACCATAGACAAGTCATATTTAAGGACAAGGAATTCAGCCCACAAGTTTAGAGACACTGTCCATAAAAGCAGTGAATTTGAAACCACTTAGGTTTTGTAAAGTGCCTGTGTTGGTACCCTAGTTCAGATGAAGAACATGCTTTTGAAATCAGTTTCCCAATCACACCATTGAGAAACGTCTAGTCTGAGAGACTGGTATAGAGAGGTCTCCAGTCTGAGAGACCCAGCCTGGGTATAGTGCAAAGTTATACCCACCAGAAAAGGGTGCAGTGTGGGCATGCAGCTGCATCAGAGTTCTCTGAGTGACCTGATAGCAAATAGAGTTGGTGTGTAAGGCAGTCTGTAGGATAATACATTATTTTGCAAATAGATGTGGATATATTTATGGTGATATGACCAGGATATTACATTGAATTCTAGTATCCATAATTTTAAAGGATTATAATGATGCAATCAGAAACTGTGAAGCTGATTCAAAAATCCATCTTGGAGTAAAAGAGATAGCCATCTGCAAAGTGGTGGGATTTTTTCTTTGATTTGTATTCTAAAAACTTCTATTATTGTGACTAAGAATCTTCAAGATTGTTATGGACTAAGAAGCTTTTTAACAAACTTGGCAAAAGGTATGTTGTAAACTAATGATTGGAAGATAGACAAATTCAAATTGCCTATATGCATAGCTTTTTTTTTTTTTAATGCTGAAGATTGTTAATCTTTGGCACAAGCTTCCATGGAAAGTCATGATTTTTTCATCTCTTGATATCCCCACATGAGGACAGAATGCCCTCCTACACTACAAGTACAAGCACAAATTACAGACCCTACCTGGCACAGGAGAGCTGTGATGCACACCAGGTCAAGCAAAGAGTGTCAAAGAAATAGTCCTTTCCAGCCCTAAAATCCATGAATCTGTGTTGTTAAATTTATATGTGGCAGCCTTTTACACAAGTGACTCCTCATTTTGAGTCGCTTTATAACTACGGGTTGTCTGTCACCTGTGCTATTTAATTTCCTGCACACTCTTGTTTCTGGAATTAGTAAATCTTTGTCCTGCACATTCTCAAGACACTTCTTCCAGGCAGTGCTTTCATGCAGATAAGGCATTCTACAAACAAAAGAGCACAATGCTCTTGTGACAGGTGGTGCTGTGATGCAACCTTAATTGATCAAACATACTGCTTGGGATTTTTTCCAGAGAGCCTTACAAGGGCACTCAGTAGCTGAGGGTGTGGGTGGCAGAAATGTGATTAAAAGGAGATCTGATATTATTTCAATTTCTGTCTTTATTTAAAAGACGATTGATTTTGTCCTTTCTTTTTATCTCAGGATATTTTCAGCACCTAACAACCCTATAAAATTTTAAACTTTTCTGCTAAAATCTGCCATAGGACTTTAAAATTTTATTTTCTGCCCAACCCCATCATCCCAGCCTGGGGAACGAGATTGGGGCCAGCAGCTGTATATTTAATAACTATAATTTTTTCCTTTAGGAAGCTATGGTGCTCCATATGTCAGCATGGAGTGGCAGCTGATGTGTGAAATGAAGATAAGAGATTATGTTGAGTCTGATAGGGGTTTTGCCACACCTTTTAGAGAGAGCTTTATTTTATTCTGACATCTAAACACTGACAACTTAGAGAATCTTGGAGACTGGGCAAATGATGAAGGGTACAAGTCAAGGCATTTTCCATTCTTAGATCTAGTTTTGAGTGATTTAGGGTAGGTGCTACAAATAGAGCTTGATCTAGAAATAAAGTTTATTAATAGAGGTCCCTATATTAGAACACGGTGCTAATAACGCCAGGGTCCTGGGTTCAACTCACTTAAGGGCTGGACTTGATGATTCTTCTGGGTCCCTTCCAACCCAGACTATTCTGTGATCTGTAGCTCTCTGTAGATTCCTAGACATTTATAGTAGAATACTAAAGAGCTGAAATGGACCAAATTCTCATAACAATGAATAAGAAAAAATTTTACTTCAAAAGTTTAATGGTCTATGATGTGAGTAATGGAAGAGAAGCAACTCAGATACAACACAAAACATCTGTATGATGCATGAATATCAAATATATGTAGTTGGTACACATATAAATAATGAAAAAAAATATATTTGTTTTAATAGTTAAGCTCATTTTGAAGAGTAGTAATAAATAATTAACTTTTTAGAGCAGAAAAGTCTGTTTTTAGCCTGTGGTTAAAAGAGCTTTTGGACACTACAGACAGAATCCCCTGCATGGATGCACACTCAGCACCCGGTGACAGCATCCTGGTGCTGAATCCTGATTTTACTGTCTTTTATAATGGTACAATGATCTTAATCTATATAAAGTAGTCCAATATGCTAGCATTTTAATCCACATTATTTTAGACTTAAGGCAACTTTGTGTGCAAACTTATTTACCTGATTTTTGCCTGAAAAAAAGGTTTCTCACAGACCCACCTGTCTCTAGGATCTCTGACTTTTCCCTTGTCTAACTTCCTAGTCACCTAAGTAAAACTAAGAGGATTTAGACTGCTTTTGTAGCAGCTTGTGCAGACTTGTACACACTAATTCCCTTTCTTATTCTATCTCCAAGTAGTTATCAAATATTATTTCTGAAATTTCCTTAAAATAAATAGTGTGTGGAGTTGTGTGTGCTCAAACAACTAAATGAATGATGAGTAAATGGTGGCTTTATACCTCTGCTACAGACTAGAAATATTCAAATAACAGACATAAACCCAACAGTAAAGAAAGTCCTTCAGATATATCAGTCAGAAGTCAATGATATTCACTAAAGGCTTTGACTTGCTTTCCTTCATAGTGATATGTAAATTAATATACAATATCTCCTTTAAAAAGCTACTTAGAAGACAGTTGTTGGGGTTTTTTTTTGCTTGCCTGTGTTGATGGCAGCTCAAAAACTAAAATTAATTGCTCAAGTGCTTTATTAGTATTCTTACTATTCTTACTTTCTGTGACATGGTCTGTTGTTTTATGTCCTGCAAATTAGTAGCACCAAGGCCAATTGCTTGGAGACAGCATAAGTATTTCTGTGTTTAGAAATGAAAGGAGCTCTGGGGGTTATATGAAGAATAGGTTTAATTAAGTAGGGAGAAGTAGAGAATGATATGCTTTTAATTTAAGACATTGTAAAAAATGCCTCACTTCATGTGTTTGCAACAATGGAAGCAGCTGTCCTATTAAAGTGAACCTGCTGTCCAATTCACTCTTGTATTCTCAACCAAGCACATCTTCAGCTCAAAAATAATGCAGCAAGTGGGAGTAAATTTTGTCAGGAGATTGAGGCTTATATTACTTTTTATTCCAGTTGATTCTACACAGATTTACTCCATAAGCAGATATGTTTCTCTCCTGTATCAGTTACTGTAAATCTGAGAAAAAAGCTCTGAGTGGTATAAACTGTGTTGCTATTCACCCTACCTCTTGCCAAGTATCTCTGTCATAGTTACTTTCCTCACTTCTCAAATGGGTTGTGAGGGGAAAAAGTCCAACAAAGCCGTGCTCTGAGTCAAAAAGGAATAGGAGTTTCTTTACAAACATTCTGCATTAAGATATATCTTTGAGCCTAATCTGCAAAGTGATACAGTCTAATTCTGATGAAAGATGCTCTGCATCTATGAAGCTCCTCATCCTGGCCTGCAGCCAGCCTGGGAGCAGCTGCCCAGGAACACTGAAGCAAGGGATTTCTGTTCCTCTGAGAGTCAGGGATATAAGTTGTTGCTGCAGGTATGTGCTTCTCCTTCTTATTGTGCTCTGCCAAAATAGGTCAAGGGATGTGGCAGACAGCTGAGGTAGCTTTGGGGAAGTTCCTTGCAGTGCTTTAATAATAATTAAAAAAAAATTAAGAAGGGGTGAAGCTTAACAGTTATGAAGGCACATCTTAACAGCTGTTAAGCTTGTTATGCTTATAGAAATGTGTAATGAGTAGTGTTAACAATCAAGAATAATTTCTTACTTGGAGTATAATGAGCTACCTAAAACTTTTCTGCTGATCAATGTCTGCTTATTTTTATTATGCAGCACTGCCCACATGCAGCCCTTATTTCCCAGTTCAGAAACAGACTTTAAACATCAGAAATATGGATTTTCTCCTCTTCATTTTACAAGGACCAATAGAAACAGAGCGGAAAGGTTCAAAGCCCTTGACTCCTTTTTGTCTTTAACATCCAGCATCAGCAGCAGCAAGCTGAGTAAAGATAAAGAGTTGCTCTGCCCAGAAAGCACACTGACCAGGGAGCGTTGGTTTAACTGCTGGATCATTCCTGAAGGCTGATCTTTTGAAAGGGCTGTATGATGACAATAAGAATGTGAATTTATAAAATGGCTCAATGTTTGAACTGCAGTATCACATCAGCATTTGAGTGTGACAGATGCAGACCTTGACCAGTTATGAATAAAAGAAGTGTCCCGTGTTGATATAATGACAGGGAGAGATCACTCTCCAGTTATGTCATGGGCAAAACAGACTTGAGTTGGGGAAATTAATTTAATTTATTAATAATCAAGTCAAAGTAGAATACTGAGAAATAAACCCAAATCTTAAAAATACCACCCCCAAACCTTTTCCTGGACTATAATTTATTCCTGAATTCTCTACATCCTCCCCATCAGTATTGCAGAGGAATGGAGAAGGGGCTTTGAGTTCATTACATGTTTCTTCTCCTCCTCCTTCCTCCTCAGGGTCAAGACTTCTCATACTTTTCCTTTGCTCTAGCATGGAGTCCCTCCTACATGAGACTGTGCACTATGAACTTCTCCAAAATGGATCCTTCCCATTGGCTGCAGTTCTTCACAAACTGCTTTAGCTCTCCCTTCCAAAGGGTGCAATTCCTCAGGGACAGTTTGCTCCAGCATGGAGCCCACTCAGGGTCACAAGTCCTGCCAGCAAACCTGCTTCAGCATGGGCTCCTCTGTCCATGGGCTCCTGCCAGGAGCCTGCTGCAGAGTGGTCTTCCCACGGGGTATCAGTCTCCTTCTGCCATCCCCCTGCTCTGGTGTGGAGCCCTCCATGGGGCACAGGTGGATCTCTGCACCCATGGGCTGCAGGAGGACAGCTGTCTCACCATAATCTTCACCACAGGCTGCAGGGCAACCTCAGCTTCAGAGCCTGGAGCACCTCCTGCCCCTTTCTGTACTGACCTCAGTGTCTGCAGGGCTGCTGCTCTCTCATATTGTCACTCCTCTCTTCTCTGGCTGCAATTGCTTCAGTGCAATTACTTTTACCCTTCTTAAATCTGTTCCCACAGAGGTACCACTGTCACTGTTGGGTTTGGCCTTGGCCAGGAGTGGGTCTGGTGTGGATCCAGCTGACATTGGCCCTGTCACACATAGAGGAAGCTTCTGGCAGCTTCTCACAGAAACTGCCCCTGCAGCCCCCCTTGTACCAGAACCCTGTCACACCAATCCAACACAGGAGGTGTACACTTAGAGCAGTGAAAATATAGTGAACCTAGCCAAATTTCCTGAAGGAGAAATGAACAAAAAGAACAAATACTTTGTAAATGTATATCACTTGTTATCTGTTTACATTATTTAGTTCTATGATGAAGAACTCATCATTCTCTTGAGTTTTGATATTTTATATTTAACTACAACTCACTTTATCCTTTGGTCTGGGTAACTCCTTTTCCTGTAATTTTAAAGTGACTGAATGATTTATCTTTTAATTTAGGTCTTTGCTCAGCTCAGGTTGCATGCAATGTCCAGAAGAGTGAAAATCTACAGGTCATTTTAACAGAATTCAGAACTCCAGTAAAGCCTCAAACAATTTTTTCTGAGCTTCCAAATTGTGTACCTCAGAATAAATGAGCCTGGAAGCAATTTATGGAGCTTTTCTAGTCCGACTCTCTTGCCCAGAGCAGGGTTACCTAGAGCAGCTTGCTCAGGACTATGCCTAGTTGTGTTTTGAATATCTGTAAGGTTGGAGACTCCACACCTCTCTGGGCAGCCTATTCCAGTGTTTGATCACCTACAATGTAAAATGTTTTTTCTTTTATTTAAATGGATCTGACCTCAGGACCTTTTCTGCCTGCATGGTTTTCAGCTGCTCAGCTCCCAGCGTATACTGATGCACAGGGTTACCTCTTAGCTGCAGGAATTCACATTTCTCTTTGCTCAGCTGCAGGAGATTCCTGTCAGTCCAATACTCCAGCCTGTGCAAGTCCCTCTCATTGGTAACCAAACCATCTGGAGTATCCTCCCAATTTTTAGTCATCTGGAAATATAATGGGCAGCCAGTATTTGAGATTTGGAAAAGCCACGTGTTTTACCAGTACAGCATCTGAAACACCACTGTAGTAAGAGTTCAACTGTGGAGTTGACAGTTATCACATTTTTTATTATCTCAGACCTGTCTTAACAGCATTTGCAAGAATCACTGACATGCTCTTTTCAAATTTGTTATTTTCTGGAATTTTTTTGAATTTTTTTTAACTGTAAAAACTTCTGCGCTTTTAAAAGAGCCATAAAAAGAAATTCAAATAAGCCCTTTCTAGCAAGTGCATACATAAAGTGAGCAAAATTAATTAACCTTATGATCTTCCCAATAAATGTCCCCCCAAAATAACTGTAATCTCTGAATTAGATAGATATGGTTGAGTTAATAACTTTAAATATTTAATTACATCATCAAAGAGAAAGGAAGATGTGGTAGTTGAAGTACTAGTTGAGGAGACTTAAATTGAGTTCTTAACTTTACTGGGATATTTTTTGTGATTTGACATAGACCTGGTAACAGAGAACTGGCAGAGAAAGCCTGAATCATTTGCTCACACTTCACACAATGAGAAGAACCATATGGTAGATATCTTATATAGTAAGGATTCCTAGAAAACCCTTTTATGTGCTCCCACTCACTGCAAACCTCAAACTGATACAAAACTCTCTGTCTGTAAAAGGTAAAGGTTACGTTGGTCGTTGTTTCTCCAACTCTTCTTGTTAGATGTTAGTTTAATATGGCATTATTTGACAGAGCTAGATACAAAGGTCTCTGCAAAAGTGTTGTTGCAGTCTTGCTAGAATTTTGAAACACCAAAAAGCTTCTGTGCATGTGCCTTTCTTCCAGTATGAAATAGAAGCAGCAAACTTCAAAGCTATAGACAGGCTGAGATAGATACAAATCGCGAGACACCCATTGATTAGCCTGACTGAGAGAACTGGTGTAGTGCCTATGGGATAGATTGGACATGACCAGGGGCAAAACATTGTAAGGTGATGAAATTTTCCTTGCAGGGCAGATAATTTTATTTCCAGGCTTTGAAACGTCATGAGGTTATTTTGGAGAGAGAGAGTATTATTTGTCACAAATCCCACGCCTATATTGGATTCCTGATATTTGGTGTCTAAGTGCATTGCAAAGAGTTACATTTTGAAGATGTTTTGTATGTTTAGGGCTAGAGATCAAAGACAAAGTGACCCTTTTGTCATGCATTGTCTAAGAAGACAGACTTGCATTGGTGGCATCAAGGCCATGACATTATTTACTCCCAGCCTGGCAGCAGTTTTATATACAATAACATTCTTCTGTGTGTCTTTCCTTGGAAGCGCCATTTCAGCTCGTTCCTCCACTGTTTTTAGATGGGAGGAAACAACAAATGAAGGTATGTTTCATTAGATGATACAACCTTGGTATTTTTCAATGGCAAGAGTATCTTTTCAATGTTAATAAGAAACTTTGAAAGCACAAATTTTCTAGAAGGGGTTTTGGACTATGTGTATTAGAGAACCAATCTGTGTGGGTTACTGTCCAATTAATAGCTGAGAATGCAATACTATGGCTTGGGGTTTTTTGTGTGTGTCCCACTTGAAAAGCCTGTAGTTTTCAATGAACTGTGGGGGACACCTAGACACTTGCGTGTTTTTAGCTCATAATCTCTCTCTGATGCAACGTCACGTTTATAACATAATTGTGAAGTTATGTTTGTAACATAATTGTGAAGCTTTCTTATCTCACAGGGGCTGCATGGCTAGACATAGTAAATCACTATGAGATTCTGAGGGACAAAGGTCTGTAAACCACACTGAGAAGAATAAATGGAGAACAGCTTGAAATTTTCAAATGGAAGAAAAGTAGAAGCATAAGATATTAGTGTTATTACTGTTGTCTGCCCTAAAAAGTAGAAACAATGCACTTCTTATATAAACAGCTCTTACTTTGCAGTTTAGGAAGAAAAAGAAGGGAAAAAGAAAAGAAGTAAAATGTGAATGTGAGAGCACAGTGCAACTCTTCTGTAAGATGTTGTGCTATATATTCCAGCCAGACGTGAAATTTGGATGGTACTTTGCAAGTGGAGGTGAAGCACCTCTTTCTTCTTTCCTTTTGAGGAACTTAAGAAGTGAAAAATCTGACACAGGCTCTAAAAGGACAAACCACTAAGGCTGTTAGTGAGAGGTTACCTAGCAGCAGCTTTAACAGGATTATATTAACATGTAGTAAAACACATGAAATACATTCTTTTCTCAATTATGCCTCAATTTTTCACGATCTATTAGTTGCTGGCAGGAGTGAATTGCAGGGAAGTCCTTATACAGGTATTTAAATTTGGCATTGCCTAAATCCACCAGAGTACACACCACATAGGTTGTGGACTGGACCCTGGCATGTCCTGCAGCCACACTCAGCTGCTCACTCACCAGTCTGCTGAGACAGAGGCAAGGAAGAAACAACACACCCAGGCTGGCCTGGGCTGCAGCAATGAAAAATCCTTCTTAAGGATCAAATTTAGGATTTTTAGATTAAATTTTGAGAGATGACAGTGTGTTAGATCCTTGCTTTGAGAACTCAGAACTACAAAAACTGTAATCCTCAGGTTTTTATTCATTATGCTTGAACTTTTAAAATGAAAATTGGCTGAGCCATGTTGCCAGTATGGCAGAATGTAATCTATTCTGCACTGTTCATCATCTGCTGCTATTTATAATTTGTTTTATACACACACATTAGACAAATGTTATTCCATTTTCTTATTTATAATAAGGTGATGGTTTCTAGACACTAAAGACTGAACCTGCAGAGAGACCTGTTATCTCTAAGAAAACATCCTGGTATAAAATGCTTCATCAACTCTTTTGCAGATTAACAGTACTCTGTTAGCCATTTGATATAACAAAGCATCAGCCTTTTTTTGTCTTCTTCTACATCCTGTATTTTTCATTTCAGCCTACATGGTCCACAAAAATAATTTCAGATTAGGAGCAGTTAGCCACTCTTGCAGCATAGAAAATAAATACTCTGGAATGCCTTCCCTGAACATAAAATTTAACCTGTTTAACCTGTTTACAATGTTTACCTGTTAAAAATCATCTTAAACTTGACATCAACAAGAAAGCATATCATGCCACCCCACTCCTGGTAAAGAAAAAGAAGAAAAAAAAAGAAAAAAAGAAAAAACCCAAACAAACTAGAAAACAAAAACCCAGAAAAAACCCACATCTCCTTGAAGTTCTGAAGTTCGAAAGTTCTATGGACAAACATAAGCACCATTTTATTTCTAAATGTAAATTTTGGCCAAATTGTATAGATTAGGAATTCAGATGGAGATGTATATTCTCATATGTCAATTTTTCATTCATTTAAATTAATACACTACGAAGTTGCAGCTGCTCTCATTCCATATCACCATGATCACGTAAATGCTGGAAACACAACAACATCATAAATTTTAAGGGAGACAGAAAATTTAGGATGAGAAGCTTTTATGTATATACTCTTCTGTTCCACCCTTTTGTAACTTTACAGTCATTACTTAATAGAGGCTGAACATAAAGAAGAAATTCTGATTTACTTTTCCCTCTATTCCTCTATTCCCTTGTGGGTCAGCACAAGGAATGACACAGAAGGGTGCAAAAAGGATGTGAGGCTTGTTTTGCAGAAGAGGAAAACGAGGCAAAGGTTTTCCAGGGAGCTCTCTGCAATGTCAGCTTTTCCAGTAGTGTTGCCTTTCTAGGCAGCTTAGCCCTGCCTTGTTTCACTTTGTGGAAGCTGCCTGTGCTGCTTAGGCAGTGCTGACGCACGTGCAGCTGTGGTGCCAGAGCAGCTCTCCACACCTTTGCTCCTCTTATCCTCCAGGTGACCCCAGTGCCAGCTTTGCTAGTGAGGCTGAGAGTTTGGGACAGGGTAACAGCGTGTTTTGGGTTTCATACTGTGCTACTGCCATTTGCTGAGCTGGGCTGTCTCTCAGTAGGAACCTAGTGATTAGATTAAATTAAATTAAATGACTGAGGTTATTTAATTTTGGTTCATTGTATTTATTTATAGTTATCGGCTTCTAAAACAATTTTTTTCCACAAATTTATTTTCGGATTAGCTTTCTTATTATTCATCAGCTGCATGACTAGCAGAGAGCGTTTCACAGTTGTCAAGGAAATTCTTATTGGAATTAGTTTTTGTTTTGCTCTTTCTTAATGACATTCTCAAAGCAAAGATTTAGAGTGTGCATTCTGGTTATTAAACTACAGTTTATCTGTAATAGAGGCGTCTTTTTGTAATGACTTCAGTTTGTGGATCTTATTACTAAGCAACTTCAAGACAGGGATTCATTAAATGAACATCTCAGTCATATTGTATGAACTAGGTACCTAAAGGTGTGCTTGTATTTCCTATTGTCTTCACAGTTTTGCATATCTTACTTTTCTTGTCTCTCCATTTCTAAAAAGAAGCCTAGTTTCATTCTATAACTCTATTCCCCAGATTTATGCATCATTCAGTGTTCCTTTTACTTTCCTTTCTTCATCCCTTCCCATATCAATTTTATATCAAGGTGACCTTAATTGAGCTTGGTAGTATAATGTAGTGTTGTTGTTGTTGACCACCAGGCATCTCATTTATTATCCACTAGCAATTTTTCTCAGAAAATTCTGCTTGCCACCAGGAAAAGAGTAATGGAACTAAGATGTACACTCATTCATGTATTGATGTTGCTCTGAAGGCATTTTTTTTTTAATCCATGCCTCTAAATTCTGCAGTTCATAACTCATCACCATGGAAGAGCAAGAAGTTGGATGAAATTTAATTGCATGAAATTTCAAAGATGCAAATTGGTCAGGGAAGGGAATATTTAATCTATTAAGTTTTGAAAAGCATCTGATGCTAACATTAAAGAAGCTCTAGAGGCGACAGAATTCACTGTGTGATGAAGTTCTTCTCTGTAAATCTGTTTTGCACAGTCTCCTCATAAACTGAAAAAAGCTTCTATATATCTGCATTTGCAAGAGGAGCAGAGAAAGGCACTCACTGTGGTAATGACATTAAGCCTCTAATTCCCATACTACTCTCTCAAGCAACTTGTGAAACATTATGCTTATGTGCAGCTTTAATTTAAACATGGAAATAAGTTTAAACCACTCAATAAATGTGCCAGCAATGCTGTGTTTTCCCACTGGTGGGTAACTGTAAAAGCCTCTCACTTCAGGCAAGCTGGTTTGTCTGCATCTTAAATAGCCACAGAGCAAACCTGTGGTTTTTTCCAGTGCTGTGGCTTACTCTTTTTTGCCTGAAAAGTATGACTTGGAGAACTACAGCAATCTCAATGAAAACTTAAGCAGGTGGATGAGGGAGAGACTGTCCCCCACACACCAGACTGAGGGGTCACTTCTCTAGCAATGAGATGTGAGGGAGTCTCATATTTGATCCCAGCTACTTGACCTAATTTGAGAGGGAAAGAAGAAAAGGAGAGGGTGCTGCTGTGCCCTGACGTAATATCTGAAAGTGTGCAGGAAAGAAGACTGCTCAAGATGTCTAAAAGTACTTTCCCTTATCTCCAGTGATTCTGTGGCAACCTTAGCAATAGCGACTGTGAGCTGTTAGGAGTAGCATTAAGCCCAAAAGAAGGAATTGGCTATCCAGATGGTTAATAAAGAATATATAACCAGGCAAATTAGTCTGGTTTTAGGGGAAAGCACCTCTTTGGCCTGAGACTATGTGATAGCTTTAAAGTTTGATGTGTAGTATGTAATAAGTTGATGAATGAAAAGGGAAAGCTTTGTGTGTACAGAAATTGCTCTCATCAGTGCAGTGTGTGCTCATTTAATAATGTACTGTAATGTGTCTTTAAGGTTATTTTTTAAGAGGATAATTTAAAAATTGCAGACCTGGAGATACTCTGCTCCCCTTTTAAATTGGGTTTGTCATGTAGATTTCAATAGAAGCTCTTTGTAAGTAGGTGCTGCAAGAACATGTTGTGTTTGCATAAGCTCAACCACCTTGTACAAAATAAAATCCATCAAAGTGGTTTGGTAAACAGCTACATTTAAGCTTGCATTTTACTGTAAGCATATGAATTGTGATTAGTTTCATTGACATCGGAGCAGCTCCCATGCATGAGTTTTGTTCAACAATATCTGCAGGAACTGAGGAAGAATCACTTCCTAAACACTGAAAAATTAAAGGTAAAAAAAAAGGAAGGTAGTCTTGGTTCATTCCAAATAGCTTTTGTAGTTCTCAAGTGTAAAAGTAATTTTTCCTAGCCTCCAAGCCCATTCAGAGAGCAATAGTACTGTAGGAATACTCCCTGAATTTTTTATCTCAAGGCTTAGTGCTAGTTTCCCTTTCTTCCCATAATGCTTAATATACCTCACGGTCATTTAATCCAATTGAGAACAATGATCACTCACTTTGTCCTGAGATTCCTTCTTAAAAGGTCTCCATCCACTTTCCCTACCATTTCACTGGTAGGAGTGAAGTTTTTGCTCTTATGCAAACAGTGAGTGAAGAAAAAAATCCTTTGCTTGAAATTGCTTTCTTTTATTATCTTGGGCTATTTCCCTCTATCATCGTTGTAAATTGGCATGATAGATTGCAACTTCTCTATTTTTTATGTAGCACAAGGCTAAGTTTTGAAGTTTGGCAGCTGAATAATTGAGAACAAAAATAGTTACACTTACAGCAGTCCCAGTATTTGTAGCAGCAAAACAAACACCTGTGTGAGCTGGAGAGTCCCAGCTCACTGACCTGAGTGAGATGGTGATGATTGTGATGCTCTTTCCTTCCCAAGATTTTTACCTAGATTTTGGGATAAAAATGGCTGTCTGGAGAAACAGAGGTGACAGCTATGAGTTATTTCTACTCTTTTTTTTTTTTTTTTCTGTTCCTTTCAGTCTTACATCTCCTCTCTGATGTGCTGCCAGCTTTGGTTAGAGATCTCACAAATATAATTTCTAGAGATGACAAGCCTAGTTACCAGGCTTTCTGAGCACATTGATGATCACAGGATTCAATCCAGTTTATACTTCAGCCTGTGTTGTAATCACTTTATGGTAATTAACCAGCTTTCCCTAATGATCAAGCATAGCAACTCAGAATATGTTTTTCATATTAATCTGAACTTCCTGCCAAAGAATCTTGAGTCTTATTCTATTGCTGACTTCAATTAGATGGTTTTGTCACAGTGATTACTTAAAATTAAGAAAAATAAGAGAACAATTAATTATGAACTATTTATAAATTATTAATCGTGGTTATATCACAGGAAAGTTGTGTCAGTTGTCATAGTAGAATGAAATTTGACAGAATCTATCCAACACATGCTCATGGTTAATTGTCATTTAAAGAGACACAGTTTTACTTCAGCAGAGCTTCAGACACGAGGAAACATTCCTTTAATGGGAAAATCAGAGAATGAGGGCTGCCGTTCATACTACAATGTTCAAACCTGCATAGGTCACTCTTATTTAAGTCCTGCATTGGCAACATCATTAATACCAAAGAGTTAACACAGCTGTACTAGTGTTTCTTCTCTTCAAATACTTGGAGTCAAAACAGCTTCTCTAATTTCCCACTCAAATAGGGAGCCCATAAACATTCAAGGTGATGTAGTAGTTTCTGGTCACTTCCTGGCAGCCCCTGGAATGCTAGTGTGTCATCACATCCTCTTTCTGCAGTGTGTGGGGCCATCCCTGATGCTTCTAAGCTCATCGCTCTGCTCATCCCTCTGCTTCTGAGCTAAGCCATCCAGAGCACCCGGCCGCCCCGCTCTGCCTGTGCGCCACAGCAGCTCTGCTGTGCTCCATTGGCACAGGGCAGTGCAGGGCACTTTGGGAACCTCTCCCTGCTGCCTTGGTAGGAGGCTTTTCCAAACCCACAGAGACTGCTCTGCAGGGCCTCCAAGTTTACCTTATATCATATCAATACCCTACCTACTTCTTGGCTTCTTTGATTTAAGCTGTAATTAGTATAACAGAAGCATTGCATCATCTGGCTTAGGTCTAGGTTTTTAAATGAAAAAATTAGATCTTGCCTTCCTCTTTTCTTCCTTCTTCTTGAACGTGCTCCACATGGACAGGGGCGTTAGCCTGCCTTCCTCACCCTGACATGCTGGGAGCACAGGCAGCAGCTCAGGATAGTGCAACTCCACTCTCAATCATGAGCCTGCTCCCCCTGCTCCACTGCCACTACCACGGCATCCCGCTCGGTCCCGCTTCCTGTGCTTCCACCCCTTGGGCTGCAGCTCCTGTGCTGTCCTTACCTCTCCTGCCACCTTCGGGCTGGGCCACCTGGAGACTCAGTGTCACATAGCAGGGCAGATGCCTGAGCCACGCTGCTTGGAACCAACATGCATGGCTGCACCTCTCATTATTGCCTTTAAAGCCTCTTCAGGAAGGATGATAATGAAAATACCTGTTAAAGTATTTATTAAGGGAAGAAATCATCGTAGCTCATGCTCTTCCTTATTCCATCAAGACTCAGTGTCTTGGTATCTGGGCAACTCTATGCGTAATATCTGTAGTAAAAAGAAAAATATAACTTACTTAAAATTCAAGTCACTTTCCAATAATTTTTTTAAGTCTCTCCCCTCATGACTTTTGCTGTGCTAATTATGCTCCCCTGCAGGATCAATGCTTTACTCATTTAAATATGTTGTAACAATATTGTCAACAATTATCTTTACTGCTTCAAAAGGCAAATTGCTTTATGCCAACAATTAGAAAAAAATTGCTTTGTTTTTCCTTTATGTAAATTATTTGGCATTAGCATTTACCTTTTCAAGCAGGCGTTTGATACAGGACAAGTAGCTGTATTACAGAAAAGGGTAAAAAGCAAAAAAAAATAACATTTCTCAAGAGAAAGAAAATTACAGTAGTCTCTGTGATAAACAGGTAATTCTTAGAAATCAGCTACTGAAGTTACGTCTGCTCTTGGGAAACCTGATCAGCAGATATTGTACACAGCAGGTAGGGCTTGTTCTCACAGCGCTGAGGGAAATTACAACAGCAATCTCTTTACACCTCTAAAACACATAGTATGCCTGATTTATTTTTGAACCCGTGATTTGCTTTTGTTTAAATGTTAAGTTCTGTGTGCTTCTGTAATAACATACAGTCTCCAGCAAACTAACCAGCAAACTATTTTAGGGGCAAGTACTACTTGCCTTACATGAGCTATTGCATTGACAGTCCTGAGCAATTGTTCACTTAAGAAAAGAATATTTGCTGCCTCTCCTTGTTGTCTGTTCTTTTAACTTCATAATTGCTTAACTGTAAGAGGAAAGGAGAAAAAAAGAGCAGTGGCTCTTCCATAGAAACACATTTGTTTGCTTGTTTGATGGAAAACCAGTATGTATAACTGGCAATTAAAAAAAGATTGTAAACTGAAATTGATAGAGTAATATCTCTCTTTTGGGCTTTGATTTTCAGTCTCTTGTCCTTTTATTTGCTGTTTGGTATTATGAAGCAGTCACTAACTGAAGACAGAGACATCCATTTTAAGGCACTGGAAGCATTTCTCAATTCAGCTTGAGTGGGGAAACTGTCTGATGCTGAGGCTTAGGGATGGTTCAGTGTATGGGCAGCATTTGAGACTCACTGCGTTATTCAGACAACATTAGATTTCTCAAAACATGATTGAGTCAGGAAATGTCTGGGAACTGGTTTGGTAGGGGTTTTGGGGGTTTTTGTTGTTTTTATTTTCCCTCTCATAAAAATATTACCTTTACCTTTCTCACTTAGGTGTCAGAAAAATATGTGTCCATCTGAAATTATCATGAGTTGGAGTGTTTGAGTTCATAAAACACTTGCATTTTAAGTGATAGAACCAATTTTCCTATTTAACTATAGTGTAAACAGCATGTGAAAAAAAATTATTTACACTGAGCATGCTAACATTGAAATTTTTTTGCGAGAAAGGTGCCTGAGTAATCTCCATGCCCGGACTGCACCTGCAGACAGGACTCACTGGTTTGTCTGTCTGTCTCCTGGCAGCTCTGGGCAAGACTCACCTTTTTAGCTGGGAGCACAGGTGGAGCAGGGCGCTGTTTGCCAGCTGGGTGACACCAGCAAGGGGCTCTGAGTGGGTCTCCTTGACTTGCAAAGAATAGTGGTAAACCTGAGCTGTACTGTAGTGCAAAATAACTTCATCAAAATCAGAGTGCCCAGCTGCTCATGCCCAATAAGTAGTACCTGAAGTTGTGAAGTTTTAGTGGGATGCTTAATTAATGCCTGTGCTGCTTCTAAAAACAACAGGTAAACATTTACTGTGTACTGTGTATGTCTATGTCTGAAAACAACCATTAACCAGTGGCCAGTTTACCTTCCTCTTATGAGCAAGTAGGATTTCACAGCCTGGTTTGGGAGCATGTGCCCTTATTCTCTGAAGAGCAAAGCCCCTTTCCCTGCAGCTCTGCTTGATCTGTTCCTCAAGGGCCAGCTGGGCTGGTGAAAGACCACTTTAAACACTGCAGAGCTGGTGCTTAAATAACATTCAAATGAACTTCATTCCATCTCCAAGCTACTGTTTTACCAGGTCTGCTTCACAAAGCAGTGCAGGCTTTCATGTCTTTCTCTGGAGGAATAAATCTGAGGCTTCATTCACATGAAAAAAATCTCAGCATGATTTATTTACAGGTTAAGGGCCCAAGCACATCCCTATAAATAATGCTTTAGCCTTATTTTTTTCTTGTGTGAACTTTGCATTTTTGTGTGTCTCCTAAGGCCTTTGGGTTATTATCACAGTGAATATCACTAAATTTTATGTACTGTGTAAGAAATGACAAGTTGTTTTCCTTCAGCCTAAAGAACTAGCACCTAAATCTAGTCTGCGTAATACCATTATTTGAAATCCTTTCTTATATTAATTCCTATCATGATTTTATTTCTTTCCAAAGTAGTTACCTAACTACCACTCATCCATCTGCTTTGATATATATTTCAAGATGCTGCAAGTAGTCCAAATAAAAACAATTAGGTTAGACAGGTTTGCTTCCAATATCATTATGGTCATTTAAAAATAAATTGAAAAAAAAATAACAGAATATAGAGGGAAAAAGTATTTTATTTTCATAACTTCCTTCAAAGACAAGGTGTACTGTTTTTAATTTTTAAATTAGAAGTATTAATGTGGTTTACTAGAAGTCTAGCTTTGACACATTGTACTACCTGCTACAAAATGCTAATAATCATCACATAGATTATGCATTCATCTTCATTAACTACTAACTATAGCTAAATAATTATTTTAACTGAAGTAAGAGCTACAAGTCTGAAGCCAGAACATTTACAAAATTGCAGAACAAAAGCAGAGTCATGTAAAACTATACAATTTCTTTGAAAATGGGTTTCCGTAAGTTGATCATACTTTGGCATTGATTTTATTGTTGCAATCAATATAAATATGTCTTTTAAGATGTCGTTCTGATATTTTAATACCTGACACTTTTAGGCTAGTGTGTGAGAATAAAATATGATTACACATTTCTCACTGGGCTACCAGATGATGTCTTGGTGGAATGACCCCAAGGTCAAAGATATAACAGGCTACTTGCTGCTTTTTATGATGTTTTTACTGGAGCTGTTTTTGTTAGAGTTCTAGTGGATGCTGTTACGTGTCTAGTGAGTCAGAGCCTTGGGACGTTTATGCCACCTGTCATCCCCTCTTAACAGCTTTGATCTTGCACGCACTGGTTGAAAAAATTATTGTGCCATTTTTCAGTTTCAGCCTGCAGTGGTTTAACACAGCTACTGACACTTTTTCACAATATGAGTTGATACAGACAAGCATTTTTGAAGAAAGCCCCAAGGCTAACAATAATATTTATATCTTCCAACATTCATGGAAAAGCAAAGCCAATAAAGCAGGCAAAGGAAATGGTATGTGTTCCCTTTTGCTCATTAATGTTTCAGCTGATTCTGTGGGTGTTCTGTGGAAGAGTGGTTGCTTTCATTTTCTTGTGAAAAGAAAATGCAATATTTCTTATTCAAGTCTATTGCCTTTAAGATTCTTCTTTAAGATTTTTCTTGAAGGATCTTGCTCATCTCCTTTGCACAGAGAGATGAACAACACAGAAATATATGTGTATTGAACAGTGCTGAGTTGGCCTTGAAAAACTGCAGAAACATTGTATGACAAATGCAGATGGAGAACCAGAGCACCTGGCACAATAGGAAATGCCTACAGCCTTCCAGGCTGCACATCTGTTTGAAGGAGGAGGGAAAGGGTTTTCAGAAAGGCAGATCTGTCCTTTCTGTGGTTGCATGTAAAAGCTATATTTCTCGTCCTGAAGGTCTGTCTTTGACTCCCCTGATACAATGAATATCCAGCTCCCACTGCTCTTTTCCCTGGCTGATTTGCAACATGCTTCTGTTCTCTCCCAGGGCCCCATCACTGTGATGTGCTGTGTATTCTTCTCATATTCCCACAAATTTTAAGAGTGCATTTCCTCTGAGTTCCTGCTCAGGTGCTTAAGCCTCACATCACTTTCCCTTCTTTAATTACTACTCAATCTCAGAAAGCTTATAAAAGCATTTATGATCCTAAAGTAGAATGCAGAAGAGAAATAAAATTTGGGTTGCAATATCCCATATTGTACCTGTTGGAACCTGTTTGGGTGGTTTAACAAAAGGAACCATTTTCTGCCTATTTTATTCTTTACTACAGTCCAAATATCCCCTCTACAACTTCAAAACCACAATTTTGCAGCAGGGTGGTAACAGAAAATTGTGACATAGAGATGGGGCCAATGCTTCACTCCGGCATCTGCTAGAGAAACAGAAAGATTTATGATCCTGAAATAAAATTATCCTTTCTGCCACTGAAGAATTGAGAGCGGCAGTCAGGGATGTTTATGCAGGTGCATGGGAGCAGAGCCATGGCACTTTTCTGTCCAGCCCATTTGGATTTATATTGGTTATAAGGCCCTGTATTGACTGATGCAAGTTGCTGGGGTTTTTTTGTTTGGTTGGTTTGTTTTTTTTTTAAGGTAATTAATTTAAAAAGAGCCAGGAAGATCATTCTGTTCACCCACTCACAGCTGTTTATAAAAATATCACACATGCATTTGGATTTGGACCCAAAGCGATCAACAAGATTTTTAATGAAAAATGTCCTTGACAGAATAGGCAATAAACAAATTATCCATTTAAGAGAGAAAATATGCTGTTGTAGATAAAATTGGACTGATTAAGAGTGACTTAGAAAATATTTCTTAATTGAATCCAAGACAGAATTTAATCTGTGACTGGGATGTATGGTGTTTGTATGTAAAGTACCTTGATAAAGGCTAATATAATTTTTTTTTCAGTTTAAAGTATCCAAGTATGTAAAGCAGCAAAATAAGTGTCATTGTTCGTATTGTGAGTACAAAATGCACATAGGGGATTTGTATGTATTGTTTGACATGCATCATACACTTACATACGTGGTACTTGTATTTTAATACTAGTTTTATGGAAGTTCAACTTCCGATTAAGAGGACCAAATCTGCTAGAAAGAAGTCCATATAATAATCCATTAAAAAAATTCCAAAATGTTGATGAATACATTTAAATTATTTTTTTCATTTTCATCTTTTAAAGTGCCACTCTGTGGAGAAAAGTTTGGGTTAGGTTGATTTCTATTTCTTAGAAACTAGTCACAAAATCCAGGATAATTCCATGTCATTGTGAGCACCTGGCTGGCATACCTAAATTAGGATTCTAAATTAGAAAGTTGAGTTCTAATGGTGAGTTAGATATTCAGTGGGCTGAATAATGTTTGAAATTGATTTTACTTGAAAATCATTGATAGTATAAGAAATAATAATAGATTTCTTTTAAATGCTGAAAGTGTATTGATGTGAATCTGGAGCCCGTATGGAGGAGTGGCGTTCCAGCTGATTTCCTTTGTGCCTAATTTTGTGGTGGTCAGTGAAGTCAGTGTTTCTCACAACTTCATATATTGCATCCACCTGCTCTTGGCCACTGTTTCTCAGTCATCCAAATCATCCCAAACGGTATGAAACAATAAAGTACTACTGAAGTGTCAGGGGCCAGATAGAAAAATCTGGTAATCAGTCAAAGTTGAGACATTCTGAAAATTCACAGGAAGATGAGAATAATACATAGGAAGATCAGGGTGACCTTAAAACAGCATTAATAGAAATGGAATGAAATGTTCTATTACAAGGTCAGGTGCTTAAGAACTGCTAATAAAAAGTCTACTGTAAATTAAAAATGAGTGATAAAGACAGATGCAGTTAATAATAGAATCTCTATGTAATAGAGCTTTGAAAAAGACAAAAGCCTTCCTAGAATGTGTAAGTTCAGAGACAGAGAAGGTATTCGTGCTTTTGTAAAAGGTTTTGCTGAAATCACGGTCATATTCCAAAACTACTAGCATACTTTCATGCATATAATTCAAGAATTTTCTGGTTAAAGAAAAAAATAAAACCCAGCAAAAATAAATCGCTGCCTCCTAATTCACAAGCACAACATATTATATGTTTGTTCTTATAAGAGAAAATTAAATGACAGCCTGACGACTTCATGACTTCAGAGTCTTCTTTCTTTATGGCAGGTGCCTCTCCTAACATTTCTATAGTCACAGCCCTTTACAGCTACAGACTACTACTCCTGATCCAGTCCCATCTGATTCAAGTCATTTGCTATTTAAAATGTGTGCTTGAAAATAGCTACAGGTTATGGATTTTAAAATAGTGAACTCTTAAAGTGAAAGTTTCCCAAAAGAGCGTGTGGGATGATTGGGAAAACAGAGGACATACCTTTGGGGCAAGACCAAAAGATCCCTACTTAGCTCATGTTAAGGAGACTTTCCATTCTGACCCTTCACGAGACCCTCTGGCAGTCACACAGGCAGCAGGGTTGCTTTCTCAAAATCCTGTTGATGCCTTCCATTGGGAGAGTGGATTAACACAGAAGGCTACTACTTAAGACAAAAGGTAAAGAAAACTTTAACAATAATGAGCCTGAGTAAACATTTTTTATATTCTAATAAAAAAGTGTAAATACTATAGAAGTTGTATTCTGGAACAGCCTTGAAACTGGAGCAGTAGAGAAGGAAGCCCTCAAATCTAATTGGTCATCTTTGATTAGTTTAGAATGGGATTAATTATGTACTTTTTTTTTTGTCATAGCAGCAGACTGGGCTTGATGGCCCTTGAGGGAGTTTCCAGTTTTTAGCCTTCTAGGTTTTTTTCTGATTACAAAATCCATTTTTTTCTTTGCCAGACACCAGCTTTTAAATTTTTACTTACCTTTTCCAGGTTTCAGTTTGGAAAGCAATGTTCTGACACAGACTTTCTTCTGAGTTAATAAAGGACCAGTTATTTATATTACAACAAAAACTACTTGATTAAATTGTGGACTATGTGCTATTTGTATGTCAGCCCCAGGGAGAGTTAACCTGAGCACTTAGAATGTTGTATAGCCGTTTTCTGTTCAGAAACTGCTAAGAATTTTACCAGGAGTAATTAAACTCACAAAAGTTCAGTGACCTATTGACCTTGTGCAATGATAGCTATTGAGTCAATAACAGAGCTCCAAAAAGAATATTTCTCTAATTCTACAAGTTAGTAAATTTGTTCCCACTCACTAGAAGATAGAAACATAGGGCTATTTTTACTGTATTGTTATTTTTACTGTATTTTTACTGTACATTATACTATTGTATACAGTAAGGTTCTGTGAAGAAAAATATAAATACAGCCTTACTTCATAATATTGGAGAAATACTATCTCATGATGCAAGAATGAGAGGTTTTCACAGGCTTAATTTGTAAAAAAATATTCACTGCTGGTATCTTTATCTCAGTTTTAGAGTTATTGATTATCCCTAGAATATGCTACTTGGCTGAAAAAAATGTTATAAAATAAAAATAGAGAATTTCTAAATGCTGGCAGTAATGAAACAACCATGTTGCATCATTCTTCTCTTTGCATCACTGGATGTTGGCACAACCTCATTAATTTTTCCTAAGCTGACATTTCCAGAACTAAACACTTGCTTAATTATGGTTCATATGCCAGAAATATTGGTGGTACAAACATCTCTCATACATCCCAGTATCTAGACAAATAAGTACAAAAAATGGTACAAGTGCAGATGTGGTGGGATTGCCTAGAGAAGTGTGTGGTGTCTGCTTTCATTGTCAATCCTTCAAACAGTGGAGTGTTAGAAAAGTATGAGAATTATGTTAACCTGAGCTGTACTGAAACTCTGGAGACTTGTGAATGATGAATAAATTATTTTTGTCTGGTAGAAGCATGTGCCCTTACTGTGTGGTGTCATGCTGAGTCACTGAAAGTGAGATAGCAGGGACATGATGCCATAGTGATATGAGTTTGGGTTGAAAAAAAAACCAAGCGCAAAGAAAACACAGAAATTTGAGATCAAAAACATGACTTGTGAAAGTAGGTCTTTTTCTAGTGTGCTAGGCCATTTCAAATGAAGCCATAGTTAAACAAACCATTGAAAAAGTTACTTTGAGAAACATAAGGAAGGATGAAGACTTACCTTACAGACTTACTCTAAAAATGTGTGAACCACAGGAGGCATCTGCTACCTGCAGTGACCCATCTGGATAGTTGCAGGTAATCAAACTTCCAGTGGATCAAATAAGAGGTAGGCATCATTCATGGTACCATTTGCAAAAGTACAAATGTTTATTTCAAATGTCAATGCAAACAGAATCTTGCTTTTGATTGTACTTAAAGTTGTGTTATGTACAGCATGAAATAGTGCAAGCCACGTGAATGTGATTAAAAATATGTGAAAGAGGTGAATTTTTTGCATTTATATATTAAGCAAGCCTGTTCTCTAGGGTGCCTTGCCCTCTCCCACCATCCAGGAAGGATATTGTAGTAAAATTTCATGCAGATTAGTTTTGATATACTCAGATATTATGTCTATCCATAGAGGCAATTGGAAACAGATGCTTATATCACTAATTTGTTATGTCCCATATGTATCTTACAGTTCAGTACCTAAAGAGGATAGCCTAGCACTAGCACAAAAAGATCCAAAAATCTCACCCGTTCAGTCTATTCATTTAACTCCAAAAGTTGCCAGGTATTTCTGTAGAACAAAAGAGCTTGATTATTGTCAATCAATCTTCTTAGGTCAGGTACAGGAAGAAATCTAGCCATGAAGTACAGTGCAAGCTGCAAAATTCATCTAGGAAGCAAGGCAGTTTATTTTTTGCTGCTGTATTTTTTCTAAGTTTGGACTTACTTGACATGAAATCTTTAAATTCTTTATCACTCAGGATAAAATCATGACTTCTTTGTTGATATAGTAATTGTTTAGGAAGCTTGTCACATCGTTTTAGACATGATAAGGAATAAGAACAATAATGATAGGTGTTTACATATATTGAACAAGTGTAAATGAAACAGTAAAGAAGACTGTTGCCTCATTATGGGATGAATATATCTTGATGGCTCTCTTTGAGAAAATTGAAGAATGTAGTTGTAATTTGCCATGAAAGCTGCATCTGGTAGAAAGCAGCAGATTTATTGCTAGAAAGTGATAGTACAGTAAAATGCATACAGCAGCCTTTTCCCCCAGTAAAATACCTGTTCAAGACCTGAAGCTGTGGATTCTGTCAAACTCGACCAGTCTGCCCTGTAGCTATCTATAACATTCCCAGGGAAGATTGAGTTTCAAGTTGCATTTCAAGTGGCATTCAAATTCTCATGAATCTGTATATTAAACTCCCTTGTCTGATTTTTGTATGTGTGCTCTCTTGCAAAGAAAATCGTGGCTCTGTTTTTAATTGTCTGCCTTCCCAAAATGCTGTCAGGCTAAGGCATATTATCTTATATATCATCCATGAAGAGTTAAAGATTAATTAGCCTTTCACCCATTTTAAAGGTATCATCTATATCCTGAAGGCAGAGTATGGGGTTTGGCAGGGTCTTCAATCACTTCAAATTCTTCTCTGTGTACTGTATAAATAATCTGTGGAAAAATTACCCTGTTCTGTGAATAGAATAGCTAGAGGAGGCATATTTTGTATAATTCCACACTCTGAATCTATACAGATTACCCCATTTGAACATTATATGAAGGATTATGAATATTTTTCACGTGTCCTCTAATCCTACAACAAATGTGACATATTAGAATTCATTCTGTGATTTTAGGGCTTCATGCATTTTTTATTTGCCTGGTAAATGTTATTTAAGTGCACATAGAAAAAATGGGAGAGCAAATGATAAGCGGCTGCAGTGACGATATTTGTATGCCTTACCTATATGAGGATTATTAGCTACTGTCGTAAGCAGATTTAATAACCTACTTGTTTACTTCCTGAAATTCCTGCTTATTAGTCCTATTTCTTGCGAATTTAAATACCAATATCCACGAGTATGAAAATAGGCTGTCTGCCGTAATGGTCGTGTCTGCAGTATGAAAGTACACAGAACACTTTGTCTAATGACTTCAGTTTCATCTATTGCTTGTTTGTGATGTGCAGATTTTACCTCCCTTAACAACCAACAGTGAACAGGGAGCGAAATGGAGACATGCTCTTTTCCTGTGTAATGCACCGTGAACTGGCACCTTATTATCTCACTGTACACTAGGATAAGTCCTATTATTGGGTTTGGCTGTTTACGTTAAACATTGGTAACCATTGCCTGAGGGTAAAATCCTCAGTAAAAGCCTCAGAGATTAGAAAAATCTGAAGCAAAATGCTGAAAGGAAGAAAACTGTGACTATCTACAGAAGTGTTTTAAGCCCAGTGATTCTGGGAGAAGTCTTTACTGAAAGGGTGCATTGTACAGCCCCATCTGACACCATAAGGGTTGGATCTAACTTCATTTCTGTCTTGGCCATTGTGTGGGCAGGATTTTCTGCCAGGACATGCTCTGGCCTCAGCGTCTGTGAGTCAGCCGGTTGTTGCTGCCTGACAGTACTGCAGCTGATAGAATCTAAGCTGTCACTTTTAAATAAATAAACAGGCTTCCTGCGTTACAAAACCAGCATTCATAATGTGAGCTGATGTACCACTTTCTCAATAAACTGCTTTGTGCAAAATCTTTGTGAGCCAAACAGTAGAGTAACCGAAGTATGAGCTTAATTACCCTAGGTTCCAATATTGCTTGTACTGCAAAGTTATTTAAACAATTTATACTATTATGCACAAAAAAAAAGTGATTTTTTCCAAATGACTTGTACATTAGCCAAAATGTCTTGGCCTGGTAAGGAAATGGAATACATGATCTAGTGCATATTGTCTATTCTTAATGACTAAGAACTACTTTTATTGGAATCACTAGGAAGAACAGAACTTACTTTTTTGTTACTTTGCTTCTATATTTTTGGTTAAATCATACCTAGGTTCTTCTCTGAGGTCAACACAAAACCAGCCAAAATCAAATATTTTTCTGACATCCTCTTATAGAAATTGTTTTACTTAATTTCCTTTATATTTGGAATTTTTTTTCTGTTTTGCTGTGACTCAATCAATACCATTTGTGCTGAAGTGAGATCAGAAGGCAGTGTCTGAATATTTTTTACATGTAAATGAGTTTTGAGCCCCCCTGCCTTTTTTAATATCCATTTTAAAGATGAGATTGTGAAATATCTTGGATCTTTATATAATGACATTGATATATGCAAGACAGTACTTTTCTTTGCATTGATGCAAATATTATAAAGCTGTCTTGAAGTTATGGGTGAGAGAAATGGTTGAAACCTTTTGGAAATATACCAAGAAACGAAGGAGACATTTACATTACTAATTCCCAGGCATACAAGCATACGTACCTTTATCCTGGATTGGATTATCTTTAAAACTCCTGGTGAAAACTCACTGAGCTGGAAAACATGAAATTTACCTACATCCACTGTGGAGATTGCAGCTTTTGACTTAGTGGGTCCACACATCTCAAGTGTGTCTCTTACGCTCCCAGCAAGCTGAGAGAACAGGTACATCTGGTAGGATTACTCAAAAAGTCTGTAGCTCTTGGTTTTCCTGCCTATTTCTGCTGTAAGTGTGGGAATGTCCACGTGTGAGTGTACTGAGGTGAGAGCAACAGAAGGTCATCTCATTGCACAGTGCACGCCTCTCATTTCAGGGGAATATAAAATTCAGTCACTGTGTGGATTTTGGATGTTTTCCATAGAACTGCCAGAAGAAGGCCATGGCCTTTAATGATCACCAGCATCTATGCTCAATTGAGTGTGACTAGGTGAAACAAGAATTCAAACTGAGTCTATTCAGTAAATTGTCTGCTGATTAAGATGTAGCTCAGTCAGAGTAAAATGGTCCCATGAGAACAAACTTCTCTTGAAAAAGTAAGTTGAAAATCTGATTTGAGGCTAGGAAGTGTTTTCTGGACAGGCTGTGATGCAGAATTCTCATAAAGATGGAAGGGAGAGTGATAACAAAATGGTAGCTTACAGTTATTATTTTTTAGAAAGGAAAATGCACATTGCTTGTTAATACAAAAAAGCCCCCAACTCTTAGTTTCTTGCTCCTTCTGTGCAAGTATATTCTGTATAATCTGCACATAGAACTCATTAAAATTGCCACGACTCATGTTGCTCAGACTTTCAGTATTCCTTTTGTAGGATATTTCAGATTGGCAACTTGTGTTGAATTAAAGAGCAGCTTTCAAGTGACACACTCAGCATTGCTAACTTTGCTAGGCACCTTATTGGGTGAGAATTGGTAGAATTTCCCTTACTTTCTACCTTTCTGTTGTTCTTTTTTTATATTGGATAGTAAAATATTAGAAAACATAGCAGGGAATAAAAGAAAAAAGAGCCACATGAGGAGAGCTTATTATACAGCACAGGAAAATTCCCCTAAGACACAATCTCTTTTTACGCAGAGAGAAAAATACCGTTTGCCTAAAACAGCATAGTACATTCAAGCCATTGCAAACCACTCTGCTTCCTCACAGACTGGGAAAGGGGCTCAGAAATGGGTGAGCTTTTGGGGTGAATGATGATCTACTCTGAAGTTCCTTCCACACAGGCAAAATTCTTAGACCCAGTCATTTCCCTCATCTTCACCCCAAATCAGAGGTGTTTAGGAGAGAGCCTGTTTGACATGAGTGATATCTGCAATGGTGTGTTTACTTTTCTAGCCAAAATATTGCCAGCAGTTTCGTAGATTAACTTAACAATAATTTTTGTAAGAAATCTGACCATTCCAATTCTTACTTGAGTATGGATGATTCTGTGTAAAAATCTATTGGAATTCTATCTGCCTTTCCTTTTTCGTAATGAGCATATTGTAAATGTGTAACTGTCTGCCCTGAAGTATGCAATAGATAAATGCAGGCAGAGCATAGGTAATGAGAATGGTTTGTCATAGCCTTATAGTCTTCAGGGGCCTAGTATAAATCAAGGGCTAACTCATCCCAGGGGGCTCGTAATTTTTAGAGTATAGTTTTATTTTCCATTTGTATTCTGATAACAAGTAATATTTATTATGATCTTACTAATGGCATGTCTTCACTCAAGTATTAAAGAATATATAATTCACAGGTGACTAGAATTGAAAATAAATAGGCCCTGGAGAATATCATCCCTATCATTACTCAAAATATCATTACTCAAACCATTTTAATGAAAAAATGTGCATTTTGATGAGACAAATAAAAAGGATGCAAATTAAGACAGGGAAATTGAAAATTTACAGTACACAAACAATATTTGCATACAGGCTACCAACTTACAGGTGATTTACATTTCTTTCAGAAACTAAACTACAGCAGAAAAATTGCTCACTTTTTTCATACAGTTAATTACCTAACTATACAGCAAGTGTTTATATTATTATATTTAGTTGTATAAAGGTTGTTTGCTACACAAGTGACATATCATATATTTGGATTCAACCTAGTTTTAAATCATGGTTAAACTGCACGATGAACGCCAGTTGAAACTGTATCAAGAGCTTTAATTTGGAAAATATACTTTTGGAAAACTAAATACCTGAACTGGAAAGAGTTGTCCAGGCCAGCACTAGGGAAAGGAGTAGGACTTCGTACATAAAGCCAATTATCCTTCCATATTTGGTTTATAATAGTGTAAGTCCCAAAGCAGCAGATTCAGTACTGCTCTGCAAAGTTCAGCAATAATCTTGGCAATGCTGTAATGTCCTCTAAAAATTACTGTGAAGCCATTAAGTTACAATACTCAGATGGTGCAAAGCCAGTTTTTGTTTCTGCTCCAATTGCTTATGTACACTCTAGGGTTGCATCAAATTCAAACCTGCAAACTTAAAAAATTTGGTTGTAAAAACTGTATTATTTCCATGCTTCACTCAAATTTCTGATAATGGCAGTCCCGTTTATTTGGGTCTTAGGGCTGAGAGTCTGAGATGTTTCTCCCTAAATCAGTGTTAGTAGGAGAAAGTTGTGATACTACTACTACTACTACTACTGCTTTTACTATTACTTACAAAAATGAAATGCATTTGTCTACATTATATAACTCAGAGCTTTCCTAGGGATGTTTATCTTTCTGTAACCAGTTCATAGTGCCATTTTTTTTTCCTAGTGGAGGAGATTATTGCTATGGTATGAAACTTTTAAAAACAAATTCCTTCTAAAATAAAACATCCAATACTGGAAGAGAAGCATTTTTAATAACTCAGCAACTCCTATCAACTTTTTATAAGGAATGCTGAATATGTTACTCTTTCTTCATGCCAGCAGACTGAAGTGTCTTTCTAAACAAAAATAATGATTTTCAGATTTTCAGATTAAAAAAATAAATGTTTTTCTGAGACTCACGCATATTTATATCCATAACATAATTAGTCTAATGGGCTGTCATTATTTACTTTGCTAACATTCTTAATATATGTTTGAAAGATCTGGAATTTCTTCAGCAGTGCAAATATTTGTTTTAATTGTGGTGAGAGTTTACATGAAAAGCAAATATTATGTAGTCAGTAAATTTGTTCCATTCTAAATATTCAGAAAAGACTTTCTAATTCACAACTTAATTTGTACTTATACATGGTAAAATAAATGCATAAGATTAAACATGTAGATATATTTTCAAAGATACACTTTTTGAAGTTTTTCAGTTTTTCTTGTTTTTGCAGGCAGAGTTAAATGGCCTTTCTTGCAGGTAGTAGACACAAAGTATATTTTAAATCTCATAATATATAATTCTCAGAAGCATAAAAAGCTTTCAGTTTTAATACACTATCCCAGTTAACATCTGTTTTAGAGAATTATCAAAACCTGATATAACTGCATCTTGGAAATACTTGTTCACATTTTTCTATATATTCTTATCTACCATGCTCACACACATTTCTTGCTCACTTTGACCAAATATTTATTCAACTGGATCACTTTAATTTAGAGAACAACACATTCATTGCATCAAAGTTCATCTGGCGCTGTTCTCAGCAAATATGAGGCCTTACCATGAGCATTGTGTTAGGTCAGCACTGGGCAGGAGTTGAGTGAGTAGCCATGAGATACACGTAGAACTGTCAGTTTATGTAAATTTACATTCATCTGTCCTCACTCATAAAATTATGTTATTTATTCCTCCAGTTTTCTTTTTCTTTTGCCCATTTTGCTTATTTTTCTTCAATTTTTACAGTGGAATTTTCCTTTCCACTGTAATGGTTTAAAAGTTTCTATTTTTTACTATTACAGTGAAGTTTCTGACTTTATACCAAATAGAATATTATACAAATGCAAAAGCAAATACCCAAAGTAATTTTTAGGGATGTTAAACCAAGAAAAACTCACCTGTGCCCAAAACAAAGAGTCTTTTGCCATTAATGACTCATCTGAGTTATTTATGACAATTAAGCAGAATCCGTGTATTGATTTTTATGTTAATTAGTTCCGCTGGAGAAGATTGTTTTTATCAGGTGATTGTCATGCTCTTAGTGGAGGCCCCGTATCTATTGGGAGCACTTCACAGGAAGGTCACAGCAGAAGAAATTACAGCTAAACTACCAGGGTTGGAGATAAGCTTCTGCTTTTCAGTTTTAGTCTTTTTGCATGTTTAAATCAGAGAGTCCCCTAATTGAATGTCTTAACCTTGCTAGCCAAGTTTTACTGCTACTGAGGATGGGCTCTTCATGCTTTCAAGTCTGTGAATCACTTGCAGTGACAGAACACCACACCACCCTCTAGGAGTATTTCAAGTGGAAAGCGCCAAAATGTCGCAACTGAGCTCCAGAAGACCGAGACATGACTTCAGTGTCTCCTCTTTTTCGTGTTGGCTGCATGTGTTAGGTGACAAGGGTGGTTGGGGGGAAGTAGGACAGCATGGCCTGCACCTTTGTGGGTGACCTGCCTTTCCTCCAAAGTGAGAGGCCTTTCCCTGTTCTGCCAGGAGGAAGCCCTTGTTGCCTTGCCTGAGCATTGCTCCAATGAGCCTTACACTGTAGAAGGCAAACTGTCTGGTGGAGCACATCAACAATTGAACAGGATGGAGTGTGTTTTGGTTGCTTTCCTCCCCTGGCTCTTACCTCCTGAAAAGTAGCATCTCCATATGTACACCCCATGGATCTTAATAACTGAACAAAACTCGAGACAGCTTAAACAGAGGGTGAAAATGAATATTTTTTTTTAATGGCATATGGTGCTGGGAAGAGTCTGACTGTGGATGTTCTTGTATGTAACACAGTGGGTAGGGATCTTCAGAGTGGGTAGAAAAGATCTTCTGGGTTAGGTGGTCTCTGTTCTTCTGGCGCAGGATTGTTCCTCATAAACATTTCTTAAAAGTACATTCTTGTTTTGTTTGGTCAGGAGTCTCAAGCAGTAGGAATCAGAGAAATAGCATTTGAAAGGCTCTTTGGCAACTAGATTTTTATGAGTTAGGAAAGTTTTTTTTAAATATAGTTTTTAACTCTCTCCTTTCTTAATAGTATTTGGTGCATCATACAAAATTTTTTCATACTGTGTTATACATGCCCTTGATGCACATCCTCCTGTAGATACTCACTTTTCTACTAATCATCAGCTATTGCCAGAGATTCAGAGCCAAGGGTTCTATTTGCCATAGTTGGGACTCAATACTCTGTCTTCCTTAACCTCATTTGGAAAAAGATAATTTTAAAAGGTGAGTGAGCAGGTCAAGTTCCTTTATTCTTCCATCTTTGCTTTCATTCCTATGGGTGAAATTTGGTTTCCCATACACATTAGCATCTAGTGGCAGTTTAGATATATTAAAGCATCCTGCCTGCCCTCCAGTCACCACTGCAAAGTAGTGTGGGTCTCCCCTGCCCTATTTACTTACTCTGTACGGGTCACTGTCACCAAGGATGTATCAGAGAAGAATAGATAGCAAAATTATAATCAAAATATCTGCACTAGACGTGGACAAGTGAATTTAGACCATGAAGCAACACATTTAAGATTTACTCCTGGAATAATGTTAAGGACAATGTTTCAGAAGCATCCTTTTAGAGCAATAGCTGAGGATAACCCGCAAAGACTCAGTAAATATGCTAATTCAGAGATGTCAAATTGGCTAGGGAAAAGGAAAAAAACATTAAATGTGGGAGTGCAGGCTAACTATGCCCTGCCCCCCTGCTCCCCCTCCTCTTTCCCCCCCCAACCCCAATTCCTATGGGTCAGTTTTGACTCTCCTTTCAAGTGCAAAATTTAGAGACTTCTCTTATTCATCTATGGATTATAATTCACTTCATAATTACTATTAATGACAAGTGTTAGCATTCATTTGGATAAGTTCAGGTAAAGACAGTATTTGAAGAAGTGTCATGAGGATTGATAATAGCATTAAAACCTAAATTAAAAAAAAAATGTGGAATTAACCTATATCTTGTAGGAAATCTTGTAAGACAACTGGAATGAGGAAAATAGTATTCTTTTGCTCAATATTGAAATAAAAGCATGAGTTCCAGTAAAAGTGTTCATGCTAAGTTACATTAATGTATCAATTTTACCCCCTGTGGTAATTCTTTTGTTGTTTTGCAGATCATACCAAATCAGTAATTTGATATGAAATACTGCTGATGGGGTAATATAAGAAAGGATGTCCCCGCACTACTGAACAGTAGGATCAACACTTTTTCCATTTTTGCTGTAAATTTGACAGCTATGTCTCTGCAAAAGCCAAACTAATAAGGTCAAAGTAAAACATCTGTAGAAAGAAAACTGCTGGTCCAGCAATATTTAGAGTGCTGACACAAACTATGAGGTATCTCTTCAGCTTGCTTAGTACACATATAATTTTCTATTGATACTGATATTATTTTGTTACCTTCTTTTTGGTTATACTGCACTTCTCGCATTTTAGCTGCATTTAATTTTGATGGTAACCAGCAATATGTTTTATATATGTAGGATTTCGTAAGAATGTATTATTTTTCTCTTCAAAACCATTAACTATTTTGAATAAACTTTCCGCTGAAGCAACTACTTCCTACTAGTATTTTTTTTCTAAAACAGTTGGCATAGTAAGACCTTTCTATCCACTGAGAAATGGCAGCAATAATCTACAATAATACAAATATTATTCATTATTTGCTTCAGGAGCTATTAGTGTCTCCCTCAAAACATAAAAGGCTACAACTTCCCTGTACTGAACGAGTTGATTAAATTGATTTCTGGCAATAACAACTTTGTAATAAAAACGTATCATAACTTAGGAATATGGGAAGTAAAATAACCATTGAAATACTCTTGTACAATATTTTTATTGTATAAAAGTATCATTCAATTAAAACATCCCCTGCTTTCTCCAGGACTTGTACTTGTGTTTCTTGGTTCTTCTTTGGTTTTTTTTCTCAAAGAAATACGATAGTCTTTTTAATTTCCTTGATGGTATACTGTGAAGGTTATTGAAAGCCTATTAAAAATGTTGTTCACACTGCTGTTGAACAGCTAAAATAGCCCTGATCTGGTTATAGGCACACACAGTCCAAAAAATAAAGAAAATAGTGCTTCCAGTGTTTGAGGAAATGGGGAATGCATCAGCCAAACATATATAAAGCAAAGATTATGCAGTAATTCTATACTGTTTCTTGAAAGACAAATTCAACGACAGGTGAAAAATCCATGTGATTCACCTATTTCTACTGCAGCTGTAGTCTCAGGGACACCACTTTTCAAACACTTGTGGATAACTTCATTAGAAAAGGAACAAGCATTTGATCAGAGTTTCTGGTGTCCAAAGAGTGGTGCCTGTTATCAAGGAGAGCTGATATGGGTACAGAAGCAGTGGCTGACTGCATTTCTGTTTCCATCACAGTGCATTAACTGCTAACGCTGGCAGAGCAGCAAAAAAGGGAGCTGTGGTTAAAGCACAGCTTCCTAAAGCCCAAGTTTTACTTACTGTGCATGTATCCCTCTGCAGTGTGGGGGCAACTCTGGGAATGGGTCACAGACTTCTTTTCTGGAGGTGTGTTGAACCATAGGGCTTTGTAAAGCTAGTCAATACTTCTCCTCTTTCAAGATCATATGGAAAAGGTTAAGGGGTGTACTGAAACTATGGTGAAAGTTAGTTGCTAAAAAAAGGTGAATTTTTTGTAATTTCTCAAACATACCCTTTTGTCTGAAAGACAAATCTATTGCAATAGAATCAGTGGGGAATGGTAATAATACAATTATTTTAAAGAGAAAAGGATTGTGAAAATTGGCTCAGATAAAAAAGTAATTCAAGACATGATCTTATCTAATTAGTCATATGTTCTGTTTTTATAATTATTTGAATGGCAGTCTTTTGTGGATCTGTTGAAGCTTAAACTCTGTTGGAAAAGTTACATCCTGAAAAATTTTGGATGACTAGTGCAGATAAGAAATACCTGGATAATCCAAAAGAGAGATGTGTTCCTATACAGCACTCCATAGAAACCTGCTTCTGAGCTATTAAAATGTAAATTGGTCACCAGATTTCTAGCTTAATATGAGATATCTTTATTGAGCACACAAAAACATAAGAATTAGACTCCAAGAAGTGAGTACTCTTTTTTTTAATTGAAATCTTTCAAATAATTACAATATAACTTCCACTCCACTTAATATTTTTCTCTTATATTTTAATTAAGTAAAATCAAACTCATTTTTTTTCACTTTGCAGTCTGTGCACTTCCCCAGGGAAGCATCATCTTTACAGCAACTAAAAACAAGTTATGCTTGAATGTGTCTGTCATTCTACCTTTCAAAGATAAAGCCTTAGATTATTATCTCCAAGCTCATAATCATCTCAAATTTTCTGATGAACATCATGTCTGGGCCCAGTACTAAAACAAGCACCAGCGATTCTGCAGGTGAAAAATTCTACTCATCATCAAAATGGGCTAAGAATCTGCTCAGTGCTTTGCCAAACACCAGCACACTTGTTTTCTGAAAAAAAGGCAAATCTGATGATGTTTGGACTGAGAAAGGGCAGAAAATGAGAAGAGTTAACTTCAAGGTCCTCATGGTCCTAATGTTGTCCAATAAATGCACACCTGGAATGATGGATACGTTTAGCAACCATCTCTTGTTCTATATGACTAATGCCTGAAATTTGTCAGCTGAAGATAGAAGATCTGTGGATCAGAAGCTCAGAAATGTAGTCTGGTCTTCTTTCCTGTCATGCACCTGCCTCTGTAAGTCTTTGTTACTTTATACTTATGAAACTCAAAATATACAGAAATATTTTGTCTTAGACTCTTGTACGTCAATAATGATGCACAGTGATTCTAGCAGACTAAGATAAGCTTGTCTTTAATGTCCTTCATCTCACTGATTGTTGCAAATTTCAAACTCTGTGTTTTGGAAGGCTTGTTGATCTTGGCTTAAGACTCTCAGCTTGCATTCCTGATTTGCCACACAGGCCAAGAAGACAAGGATCTGGTGGCTGCTCTGAATGTGTAGACTCAAGGATGTTTACTGAGATAGGGGTTCAATGAAAGACAGACACCCTATTGACCTGATTTTTGTATGAGTGCACCCTTTATCATGCTTGTATTCTGCAAATGATTATTATACAGAAAATTATTATACATTTAAAGTAAATCTGTATGCTATTTTCAAAAAGTCTGTTAGATGTAGGTTTTTCTTCTACAATATTTTTTCCCATGCAATTTTCTGATCCATCTCTGATTATTATTTTCTGTTCAGCTGATAGAACAGTCCCCATGTTCCAGAAACATAACAAATACTTCATACTGATAGTCACACTTTTATTGTTTGTACATGAGGTTTTATAGCTTTTGGCCAAATTATCCCCTTGCTTACACTGAAGACAAACTTTGTTCTTTAAATTTGTATGAACTAGATATGAAAACCCATAAATGCTTCTTAGTGATTTTTTTCCTCATAGCAGAGTAATAGTCCTTTTTTTTAATATGGTGTTTGTGAGAGATATCATAGCCATTAGCATGGATTGGAAGAGCATACAGTGATATTCAATAAAGCAATAGAGAAGGTGTATCTCCAAATTTGACTTCAGAGTTCTTAAATGGCTGTTCCTCAGCCACTCCATAATTCAGTGAAACAACATGGCACTGGTATTTCTGACTTTTGAAAAAGCATTATTTATCATGAATTATATTTATCACTAAGTCAGTGTATTTTTCAGTACATTTTCAGCTTTTCAATATCTTTTCCAGTTCTGAGATCATTGTCTTTACACTTGAATGTATGTAATTCATATTGGTAGTAAGTTCTTTGCTGTGGGCAACATGCTTAGCTGAAAGATGGCATTCTTAAACTAGAGAGAAATGTAAAATCCACATCAACTGTGTAATAATTTCTTTAAGCTTAATGATGACACAAGGAGAGAAATGCTGAAAAATAAAGCATGTAAATACTAAATGTTTGTAATTTTATTGTAACTGGGAAAACTTACATCAGGAGTGAAACTGTGGCCTGTCTCTAATGCCTGAAGTTTCTACCACAAGCTTCAAGCAGTCAGGAATTCACATCAGAAGTCAGGAGCTAATGGATTAAAAGCATCACGTGTTCTTAACAGAGTCACTTCCAAAGATGCTTTTGAAAGTCCTGCTCTTCTTCATGATGTCAGTTGTATAACAGCAATGCACTCAAGCATATTTTTCATTAAAAAATAACCATTCTGAACTCCTTAATTTGCCATGTGTTCATTAAAAAAGAATAAACTGCTTTTATATTGTACAAGACATTCTTTAATTAAAAAAATGAAGGGTTTTAAAGTGAGCTGCAACTGTCTGTGACAAAGGACACAATTGCCACCTGCTAATTAACACTTACCGCAGGTGAAGTTTAGGGGACCTGACTGTAGGTGACAGGACACATGAGCTAAAAGCCAACCTGTGCATGGTGCAGGGCTCAAACCCATGGTAGATCTCAGCTGTGTTACTGCTGCCTGATGAGATCTTGTTTGCCTCATTTGGGCTACAGGAACAGGCAGCATGAATCTTCACCTGTCTCAGCTCCAGACTGAAGCAAGCTATCTGAAATTCAGGTTAAGGAAGTCTCAGCTTGGGAGTTTGACAGCTAGGGGAGAAGCTCAGGGGACACAGACCTACCACTCAGTCTGGGGGACACTGTTTCTTTTGATACTGGACCTTTCTGGCAGCCTGCTGTGAACATTAAATAACACTGTCAGGAAATACTCTTTTTGTTCCAATTCTACTTCCTCAGATTCTCCCACAAGAGAACCCCAGTCTTCCTAGTCAAATAACTAAATCAGTAGATCACAGAAATTTGCCTGTTACATTTAAAAAATGTAAACATAGTGAAATGAATTGGTTTCTTCCTAGGCTGTTCTAGGCGTTATGTAGCATCTTGGTTGTATTTTCATGAAATTATCTCATGCAGGCCTGCCTGGGAACAAAAAGGGAATTCAGAAGAGATGTTTGCTTTTCATTTTGTGATTTTGCACATACTAAAGACTCAGTTTTAAAATCCTAAGACTACAACCTTGTTCAAAATATATTATCATTTCATTATGACAGCTGATGAACTTAGTGCCCTTTGATGACAGTCATTAAAAATTATTTTATACAACACCTACCTGCAAAAATTACCACTGATGCTCTGAACACTTACTCAGTGGCTTATTTACTGTCCCTTCCCTTGAGTACTACAAACCATAATGACAGATTTTTCTCTCAGAAATCATTCATCATTGCCTTGAGCTTGTCAAGATGAGTAAGGCTGTGCCCTGCTCTTCTATAATGGCATTCATATTTTTCAAGCCAAAGATTTCACAAAGATAAGTCTCTTACAGGTAGAAAAATTTGATAAGGTTCTTTGAAATATTTAAAATACTTCCTTAATTACATATGTAAACTCTAGGAAAACAAATGTTATAATTTCTAAGATCTCCTAAAGAAAACAGAGTTTAATGTTACTTGTTACTTTCTTTTAGAATGGCATAGCGAGTAAATCTCAATCATCCATACTGTGAAATGACAATAGGTGAAATATACCCTTTTGACTGCCTTTTAGTCCTTGAATTTTATACCAAATTCATTTTCATATTTATGTTGAATCTAGTGATTTAACATGACAGATCAAAATTCTGAGGAAGCGATGATCATAGATGATAAAGCATACTAAAAATAATGTAATTGTTGATTGAGGATGTTTGGGCATGGAGCCAGTGTATAGGCAACCCCTATAACAGTGATGGCCACTCAGGGCCCCATCTTATTGCTCAGTGTTCACCTGGGGGGAGACCAAAATCCACTTCATGCTATGCCTCTCCCATGACAAATCTGTCCACATGCTGAATATGAATGGAGTGGGCAGCTTTGCCCTGTTTATGTGAGGTCTCAGACCCACAGACTGAAGTTTTGGTTCTCTGAGTCAAAAAAACAGGCAGGGAGCACATGGCTGGCTCAGATTTCCAGTAAGAATCAGCATTAATAAACAGCATGCATCTTGTTTCTTATATAACCTGTATTAAGAGGCAATTTAGGCTGGAAATCAGGAAATCACGTAACCTTATTTAGTAAAGATATATAGCTAAGAACCTGAAATAGTTACTCTTGGGCTTCAAAAACATAAATAGCTTTATGGGAACAGCAGCAGCTGGCTGTGCCTGGGGTCATTCCAAGCAAGTGAGGCCATTCCTGGGGAAGAGACAACATGTCAAAAGCCACTAGATCACTCTCAGTTCTAGACTGGGCCTTGCTTTCTGTCTCTACCAGAAAAAAAAAAATGATCCCAGATTACTGTGAGCACACTAGATAAAGTTCTCTAATTATAATTTTAATTGCATCTGGGTGCCATGTTGCATTTCATTGCGTAAAAGTCTGCCTTTTTCTCTGACAGATGTGAATTCATTCAGCTTGAAAACCCTTCAGAGTCTGAGGTATGTAAGTTCATGGCAGGCATTGCTCTTGCTCCAGATGGCTGCAGCTTTAGGTTTGTAGCATTTTTTAGGAGTTCCTTTTTGAGTTCTTTGGATATGCCTCCACATTTTTGAGAACATATGGTAATACAGAACAATGACGTCAGCCAGAGGGCAGAACCCCTCAGTCCTCCCAACCCCAAAGCACTTCATTTTCCATTATTTATTTAAACATAAAAGAATGGAACTGAAGAACCTGACAGGATGACTTTGAAAGAGTGCAAATAGAATGAATGGAATTTGAAAATATAGCCTATGAAAAAGACAGGAGAGAACTGAGAGCATTACAGAAAAGTTAGTAGTTTAGTCTATTTTCTAGAAGTTTGTTCTACAGATGCCATTTTTCCTATGGAAATGAAGTAAATAAATGATCAACACCACCATGGTTTTTTAAAAGTGGAATTCAAAGATAATTCTATGATTATCTTCATTCATGTGTTTATATATACAGGTGATAGAACTACTCATCATCTGTACAGTCTGTATCCTAAACCCTTCAGCCTTTAGTATACTGTAGTACTAACATTCCTGTCAAGTTTGAAAAATTGATTTTGCCATGTAACAAGTGAGAAACTGAGGCAGAGAAAGGGGGAGCCCTACAGAAGGACAAAAATGTTGTCAGTTACTGGTACAACACTGAAGCTGGTGGAGAATGGATTAAGTATACTCCTACAAGGAGGAGATTATAAAGTAAAGGAATATTTCTTTTAGAGAGTGTCTGAGGAAACAGGGCTTATATATTTTCAATGCAAGATTTTGAGAAAGAAATTACTTTTCTAGGTGTCTTAAAAATGCATTCTGACTAATGTGAATGTGTCCCATTTATCAACTGTAAATTCCTCCTGTTTTCATCTTTCCCCTTCTGAGCTACAATAGGATAAGCCTCAGCAGTGACCCTGCATTTGCTGGCTCCAGGGAGTTTTGGTGCTCCACATAATGTTTTTCACCATTTAATGATATAATTTGGCTTACATTTTTACCTTACCCTTTTCCCCTTTACCTACAAGAATTGTATTAGCTCTTTTGTACATACCCACAAAAGCAGACTTTAAGTGGTTTCAGGTAAGGCAGGAGACCTTTAGCTAATCTGAATTATTTTTACCATGCTGATTCCTTCTTCCTGCTCAGCCTCATGTATCTAAATGGGGAGTTTTTAAGGTTTTTACTCCTGAATTTTGTCTGGAGATATATGCTTTACTTAAGATCTTCAGGTTAAAAAAATACATACAATATTAATATTTAGTTCACAGAAACACAGAATCACAAAATGGTAATGGAAATGGTTTGGAAGGGGCCACTGGATGTCTTCTAGTCCAATCTCCCTGCACAGGCTGCTCTGTCTCCTCTTTCATAATTTTTTCTCATCAGATGCTTGAGCACGCTGAGATCCCCCGCGAGCCTTCTATTTTCCAGGCTGAACACTCCCAGCTCTCTCAGCCCATATGAGAGATGTTCCAGTCTCTTAATCATCTTTGCAGTCCCGTGTTGGACTCACACAAACAAGCCCATGTCTTGCTTCTACTCAGAAGCCCAGAACTGGGCTCAGCACTTGAGATGTGGACTCATATTTACCAAGAAGAGAGGAAGAATCATCTGATAGGAAGGATTCTTATGCAGCTGGGGACACTATTTGCTTCAAGGGGGTAGTGCTGGCTTCTATTGTTGTTCCCCAGGACACTTCTTCGGAAAGCTGCTTTCCAGCTGCTGAGCCCCCAGGAGGTAGCGGTGCTTGAGGATATTCCTCCCTGTGTGCCAAGCCCTGCATTTCTTCTTGAACTGCGTGGTGTTCCCCTCAGCCACCCTCTGGCTTGCCCAGACCCCTCTGAAAGATGGTGCAACTATCTGGTGTACCAGCTACTCCTCCCTGGTTTGTATCCTCTGTGAACTTGCTGAGGCTGCTCTCTGTGCCACTGTCCAGGTCATCAGTGAGGGTATTGAGCAGCCTTGGGCCCATTGGTGAGCCCTGGGATGCAGCGCTCAGAACTTGCCTTCAGCTGGACCAAGGCCCCAGTAAAATTGCAGTAAACACCATCCACAGCTCTCCTCTCATCCACCAGCATAGCCTCCACATTGTAGAAGTCTGTCAGGTTGGTCAAGTGGGATTTCCCCTTCCTGAATCCAAGCTGTCTATTCTCAATCAGTTTCTTGAGCTTCATGTGTTTGGAAATATTTCTCAGGAGCACTTTTTGTTATAAAAGTGGAGTTAACAAGGCAGATTTTATCTATGTTATTCTCTTCTGCATATTTCACATATGGAGTCACAAGGTCAGAAAGAAGGTTTCTATTAAAGGGTGACTTTTCTTGTATCAAAACTTGACAGACAATAATAGTTAATTTTTCCAGTGTTCTGTAATTTGTTGAAGATATTACCGGACAATAGCTACAACAATATGGGCAAGAAGAAGGAACAAAAAAATACAGATACTCAATGCTTATTTTAAAGTGTCATTACCAAAATTAAGCAACACAATTATCTCAAATAGCTGTGCTCTGTAGAGCCATCACTTTAGACGTATTTTAGTTTGGGGGCAATCTGTCAGGCATGACCACTGTTCTCTCATCAAATGTGTACGGATATAGTTCATAACAACTTGAAAAGCAAAGAGGAAAACTGATGTGGCTGATTGTTGCAGAGATAATGTTAAGCACTTGGCTGGGCTGCCTAAATTAGGAGTCGCTCTAGCCTTTGTGTCTAGAGGGAAAAGAGGAAAATAAGCATCTTCAGGGGGTATTTTTGATCCTAGGCAAACTGTGTTGCTTCTTTGAAGCCTTTCTCTCAGCAGACATTAAGAGCCACAAACAGTCTCCACATTGAGGTGAAGTTCTCAAAAGCCTAGAGGCAGGAAGGAGAGAATAAAGCCTCTGTTCAAATGAGAGACATGAATGTTAAAAGTGTTTAACATGTGGCTTCAGCCACATCATTGCCACACACCACTGCCTCATGGGCCCACAAACATCCTCACTTGTGCAGTAATGCTTTACTGCTGTGTATTGGGATGCCTGTGTGAAACCTGAGTGACCTCGGAGTGCCTCTGCATCAGCCTGCAGCAGAGCTGGCTGCAGAATTAAAGGGGAAGGGGACTCAAACCTTGTGAATGGAAAGCAGCATCAGTTAGGGCACCCCAGAAAAACGTGCTTCTCTCAGGAGTGCTGAATTGGGAAAGAGCATGTTCAGTAGTAGTGTGAAAAATGGAACAGCTTTAAAGAAATACAACATATGAGAGAGTCTCTAACAGATTTATTTTCTACCTGTTGAGCTGATCATTAGATACTCATTTGAAGTACAAAAAAAATTTGCATTCGGTGTCTTCTACTTTGCCATGCTTCTACTGTCTCTGCACTAGAACTGACTAATTAGCAGCTCCAAAATTTTAACAGTATATACCAGATGGAACCAATATAACATCAAGACTTCAAATATCATACTTCTCATTCGAATATATAGAATACTTTAATTTCTTTATCAATAATTGGGGAATGTATTCTAACCTCAAATTTAGGCAACGAGTTATCGGTTTAGTTTTTTTTTATAAACTCTGAAACAGATATAGATTGTGGCAGTGTCCTTTCCTGTTCACATGGAGAAGAGAGATTTGTTTTTAAGATATCTGTGTTTTGTAATATACAGTACATGACTGGCAAGTACTCTACAAAAATAAGTCAATGAAAGATTTATGTCATCAACATAGATATTAGGTCATTCACTAGTTTTCATGAGATGGCTGAATAAATTAATTTTCTGTCATGGAAATCCACTTGGACCACATTCCTCAGAAAGGAACCTATCTCAGTCTTCTGTGCAGGCACAGTCTCTATAATATGAGACAAACTGTGGTTTTGGCTTAGCCAGCTCAGTAAAATCTTTATCTTTCACTGTCTACAGATTCTATAGCTCAGTTTTATCCCTATGAACTTTAAGATTCTACCCAAGATGTTTAAGTTGAGAAAGAAAATGTCCTCTGCTCCTTCTGTGCACTTTGTCACCAAGAGGCCCTCAGGGAGTGTCTCCCATAGAGGCAGGTGATGCTGGTGCTTCTTTGATGACTGAGTCTGGGCAGCTACACTCAGCTCAAGGCACTTAATTAGATGTGGGCTGGAAATTATTAGCTAAATGCTAATTGATTGATAGGGATAACTAATTTAAATTTACAGGCCTTAAACTCCTTCCTGTGTCATACCGTGGTTTCAGTAGGTGGAGTGTCCTTGGGTTAGGAAAACTGGTCATTTGGGCTGAGGACCCTGGCAGCAGCTTTCAACCCTTCTGGTTCAATTCACATTTCTTGCCTTTGGTTTGTTTTGTTTTTTTTTTCCTAGTATTTTTTGTGGGTTTTTGTTTACTTTTTATTTTTCTGTGAATTCTTTAACTACTGAAGACAAAATGGTGAGGTAGGTGAATAGAGCTACTTGTTTTCTATTTTGTCTTGTTTTCCTGAATTGCTTCTCTAACTCAAAAGATGTGTGCTGACAAGCCTGTTCACAGAGAGGGGCTCTCTACATCCTATAAATCAATGTCTAAACTTGGGAAAGGATAACATTTCAGGTACATTCCTCTTTCTAGCTTCCTTTACTGGCCCCTTCAGACAGCTTCCTATTAAAATTTTGTAGGATGTAGGAAATCAACCATAAATTTAATTTTGAGTAAAAAAGAAGGAAAAAAATTAAAATTACACGGAGCTCTTGCCCAGAGCTGTAGTGTCCCTTTTGGCAATGTGGCATTGATGGAAGAGCAGTTCTGAGCTGCCTTACTCTCCTGCCTCTCAGTTTCTTTGAGCAACTGTGGATATTGGCAAAAGGACAGATGTGACAGGTCACATCCTGTGTATTTCCAGAACACGGTCTCAGTTTCAAGTCAGTGAAATAATCTGAGGTCCTTATTCCCTTCCTACAGGACTTAAAGAGCTAAAGTAAAGGGTTTGGTCATGCCAAATGTATTACTTGATACCACACCAAAGAGAAACACCAGTGCAAAGAATTTGTTGCTGGTTTAATGGTGCACAATTCAGAGTTCTTGCTTTTAAGGTAAAAAACCCAAAAGGGTTTGGTCATGTGCAAATCTTGAGTGCTGCTCTTTGACTCAATAAGCTGCTCAAATCACTGCCTCTTTGCTATTTCTTATAAATACTTAGGTTTATGTGGGGTGAAGTTTCTGGAAACAAAATCAGTTTAAATCTGTGGATTTTTAAGTCAAATTTTGCAGCTTTTACAGTGCCTAAAGTTACTGTTTCTTAGAGCAACCTATTCTCTCTTCAGTTTTTTTTTTTAATCCATCTTTCCCCAGTTGTTTAGCCATAAATGTGGGTGGTGGGAGAATCTCATTTCAGCCTGCTTTTCCAATGCACTGCTTTGAATTTTTAATGATGATAGCTAAATAATAAACACTCCCCAAAGGTAACAAAATCACAGTAACATTCTGATGACTTCTGTGTAGTCTGCTTTGGAAACAAACATCTGTGAAAGATTATTTCCTTTAATGCTGCCTGATGAAGGTGACCTTTCAAGTTATCACAAAAGCAATGCTTTAACCATCTGCAGAGGAATAAAAGGCAGATATTTACGTGGTAAATATTTTAAATACTGCAGGGAAAAATATCAACAATATTATTTAGGTAAGTCATCAAATGATACAATAGTTGGAAACTGGGCACTAGGAATTTCTTCAAAGTTATACTGTTACAGTTTCTGTTCATGTTTAGTAGGTTATAACAACACAAAGGAATAACTCAAAAAGTACCAAATACATAGGATTTTGAATAGGTGCACAGAGTATTTCATCTGCAAACTGGGAGAGAACAACATTTAAAAAAATTAAATATTAAATTTGAAGTTACCAAGACTTTGGTAAGCTGTGCAAAGTAATGGCTGCAGTACAGACTAAAGGAACCTGTGCCAGAGTAGCTCCAGGGTAGCAGCTGGAAGTACACTAAGTGATGGTGATATGGGCTGATGCAAACTAGCAAATGCCTTCTGAAAAATTTCCTAGGTAAAATTGAAATGGGAAGCAGAGTTTACAGAAGACTTCCATAAAACACAGTGCAGAATAGAGTTTGACATTTCTAATATTCAGAACAGTGGATCAATACACTTTGAGTATATGAGGGTATCAAATTTTTAAGGAGAAAAAAAGTTAAAAATATTTAATTTTAAGTTTATGTATATTTTTACTAAAATACAGTTGTATTAGCATGTAGGCAACATTATGCTGACATATCAACGTAATTCCACATCATATCTATTGAACACTACGAGGTTGGAAGGGACCTCTAAGATCACCTAGTCCCACCTCCCTCTCCAATGGGCAGCAACACCTCCCACTATACGAGGTTGCTCAAGACCTTACCCAACTTGGTCTTGAAAAATATATTTACACAAAATGCAGGAAAAAACCCGTAAATTATTGCTTTTATTGTGAAATTTAATAGTAATTTTCCACTAAATTATAGTTCCTTTTTATCTTTGACTTCTGCCTCAAAATCTAGCACTCCACCCCAGCAGTCAGTAAGTTTTTTTTATTTTTTTTGTTCAGTGAAAATGTTTGTACCCCCAGAAATGCATTTCTTCCAACATTAGTTGGATACATTGATTAATTTGGCCTTGAAAACAAGATGAGCTGTAAGTAAAGCCTCTAAAGGTACTACATGTTGAGCTACTAGCATTTTTGGGAAATCTCTCCCTTCATGTCTTTGCTTATGTTGTCAAAAGGGATTGAGTCACAGAACATGGCTCAATAGTTATCTTTGCCTCTTGTTTTTTTGCTTGTTTCTTTGTTTTGGGTTGTGGGGGTTTTTTGTATTGTGTGTTTGGGTTTTTCCTCCTTCGTATTTCCCATTCAGATGGAAGTGATTCCTAGTGAAGAGATGTGACAATCTTTAAAGTATCTGTGATGTTTTCTTGTTTGGTTAGGTTTTTGCTATTAGCATATAGATTTGACTTTCACAAAGTAATCTTTAATATTTAAGGGACTATATTCTCAACATAACTATGTGGGGAGAATACCTGTGATTATCAAGAATAAAAATAAATAATAAAGGGATGAAAATATATCTTTATTTTTCCCAGACATTGATTTAGTGACTGGAAAAGAGGTAAAATTGATTTTTTTTTTTTCAGAGAAAAGCAATTATCGAAGTTGTTTAACTGTTAACTGCAGGATTTAATAAACCTTAAATGATCCAGACAGAAGATAAATCATTAAAGTCAGCCTTTAATTATAGAGGCTGGGCATTTCTAGTAAGAGTTTAGGCAAAATATCCTCTTTCTACAAATGGTATAGATCCATTTCTTTTAATATATCAGGTATGCTGTAAGATTTTGACAATGCTTCGCTTAGACTCATTGTAGGTAGATTAATGGAGTTAGTGGAGTTTTTGTAAGTATTTTCTTGATTTTTTTTTCCTATCTCATCATTCAAGATGAGTTTAAATGATCTTGTCTACGGTTTTCCTGGCATGAGTTTTTACAAGTTTACAGTACCTGGAGAAGTGTTCTTTCAGCTGAGTTCACAGATACTTTTTTTTTCTGATACACATGCAGCCCATTTAGATCTTGGCTATACAGGAAATGCATGCTACAAGATCACCCATCTTCTTACACAAGCTGTTCTAAGTTTTGAGAGATTAGTTATGGATTTTCATGGACCTGTTCTCAGAAAAGAAATAACTTCCTCTTTTTCCAAAGTTTTGACAACTGACTACTTGTATGATATTTGAATGTCAGCTTGAGTTACCTTGGAAGTAGTCTGGGTAGGTAAATAAGAGAAAAGTTTCCTTTCAAGAGCCTAAAGTGAAATAATTTAAGATCATTGTTATCTGTAGGTACTTGTTAATCCTGGACTAGAGACATTCTTTGCTTATGGGTAGCTTATGCTTGTGAGAAGACTTTGAGGTTAAAATGAAATGTGTTACTTTGAGGTGCCAGAAATGAAGAGTTGCAGCTAATGTCAGAGGAATTTTAGAAAGTAAAAATTTTAAGTGCATCAGATTGTGGCAAATAATTGAAGCATGCTCTCAGCTTCTGCCATAATCAGAAAACTAATAAAATTCAATTATCAGTTATCAGAAGGAATGTGTGAAGTATCTTCTTTAGGGATCAATCTAAATTTTAATGAAGGATTACATCTGGGACTTTGAAAACAATATAAAGCTCTGTCTGTTGGTCTGTGGTGAGAAAAATCATAAGGGCTGAAATATTGATGATTCAAGGATTTGGCTGTTTAAGCAGTTTGTCTGTGCTGAGATTGTTTTATAAGACCTTCATTAAAATTCTGTTAGAGCAACTAAAGGAGAGAAATAGCATTGCTAAGACCCATTTTCTTGTAGTAGGACTATTATATTATGATCCACTTACATTCTAATTGAAGCATTTAACCTATTTAGGTCTGGGACATAAGCCCATATACATGAAGCTATTTGAGAACCTAATTCTTATTTGACCACCTAATTTTCACTGATTTTCAGAGACTGGACTTGCCAGAATGGGAGTTAAGTGCCTAAATGCATTGGAATAGCTGATCAGTAATGCTTTTCTTCAGAGCTGTAGCTTATGCAGGTACTTCTGTTCTAATTTTTTGTCAAACTAGGCAATACCTTTCTAACCTTTTCTATTCAAACAACATGTACCTGCAAATTACAGTCTGACACAGTTAAACAGGAAGGCTTTTATCGCTTATTTTTGTCTACATTGCTGCAGAAAAATAAAAGCTAGAAATTTATGTAAGCAAAATATGCTTTGCCAGTCCATTTCTTCAATATGCTTTGACTTTGTAGTTGTTAATGCTTTCTCTCTGAAATGATGATGCCAACAGCTAAATGAAGCTCTTGTGAATAAGCAGGGGATTTTTTCTTAACTGGAAGTGCAATATTCAGCCAGCCAAGCCACCTGATTACTTCATATCTTTATGTAGCTATACTCACTTCCATGTAATTGGGCTGCTACTATCAGCAGAAACCATTCAGACTTTATTAAACATATTTGTAAACCTAATTTTCATTAAATATGTGACATCTGCATTTTAGTCTGCTGGGTTCTGCCTTCCTACCTGAAACAATCAAAACTAGACACATTATCCATCTGTCATCTTTCATAATCTAGACTGCCTCAAAAAGGAATGATGCATTTATATTTTCTAATGAAAAGAAAGCCTCTGAATGCAAACTAGTAGACACAAAAGATTATCTTTCTATTTGCCAGGCTTGGATTGTCAGACATTAAATTTTTTAACAGCCACTTCCACTGAATTATTGATGTTCTCGCTGTTTAGAAAATGGATCGCATCACTAGAGTAATTAGCACCCTGCCACTTCTGGCTATCGTGTTTAATGTGTCGCAAGAGAAGGCTGTGCTGAACTATTTTTTTTTTAAGTGAATGGCTAGCATTGTTTCTCATCCATTGCCCTGTTGCATATCATCCATGTGGAGTAGACAGATGGTCTTCCATAGGGTTAGGATCCAACATGCTTATGTGGCTTCCATTTAGTATACGTATACATTCTTCTTGCTGGAATTTAATGACATAGGTTTTTCCTCAGGAATAATTTTTACGTGCAAAACAGAATGGATGCCTTCTGAAAGTGTTGAAGTTGCAGTAAAGGAAGTAATTGAGGTGTGTGCAGATTCATATAATAGTGTTATCCCTTATTTGTAAGATAACTCATTTCAGGGCATCTAAATATGTAGAAATAATGATGATTATCAGATTTTAATTCTTTCAAATGAATGAAACAGAATGCTCCTTTGAGTTTTATATTTAACAAATAACACTTTGGGAAGAAGTATCTACAGATTCAGACGATAAAAAAATCCCAAAGCGTTCAACATAAATACAGGCTATTGAAATCTCATCAGAGTAAAAATTCCTTGCCATAATTTTCTATCCTTTTGCAAAATTAAGATGCAACTTTGGTGGTTCTGCTTTCTTTTTGATTTATATAAATCTATACACTTTGGAATTTGTTATGCATTAGTCATCTGTTTCTTCCCAAGAGACTGCTGGAAATGACTGAAAACAGAACTAAATGTGTATCAGCAAAGTAATTTTCATCAGGCCAGTGATTTATACACATACTGCGTGTTACTTAGAAACACAAATTTTAGAGTATATCTGGAACTACATATTTGCCTGGGTTATTGTGCACTTAACTGAGCACTCAATTATTCTCTGAATTTAATGTATATCAATACCTGTTCCTTGGGAAAGCAGTAATAATAATGAAAGTACTTAAGAAAATAGGAAAGTGGAAAAAAAATCTCATAGAGCTCATGCTTATCAAAGTTTTTTAAAAAAATCAGTGTGTACCTAAATAAGAGACTGCAGAAAGAGAAACTGGCCTCATTCAGATATTTTAAGGACAAGGGCATTGATCAACATAATTAGATGCTTAACTGGACATGCTAGTCTATGGACTTGAATGTGTAACTATGATACACAGTATTGAAAGGTAAGTACTGAAGGTGTTCTGTTTCAAAGGGCTTTGTTTTCTGGTTTCAGGCTATTTATATTATTGAAGAATGTAGATTATGCAACAAGGACAATAGGGGCAAAAAAACCCACCAGACACAAACAAGAATCTTCCACAGAATAAATAAAACAAAAGCTGAAAAATTAAAATTAAAACTAAGCAATTATAAACAGAATAAACATAATGACCTACTGGTACTTCTTAAGATAATTTATTCTCAGTGATAGACATGCATTTAAATTGTGTCCTGCAATTGGAAAGTGAAATTGAGTCCTTATTTCCTAGTTTAAGTGGACTTTTCTTGAGGAAATGATAGAAGCTGAAGAAATGGAAGCTTTCCCTCTTGACATCTAGCACATTTGGGGTGGAAGAACTGCCAGGCAATTTCTGAGATCACCTGGCAGGAGTCTCTAATTTGAGTGCATTAAACCTTAGGATGCATTTCATGCATTAATGGAAGATAGAGTCACTTAGGTTGGAAAAGACCTCTAAGAATATCAAGTCCAACCATTAACCCAGCTCTGCCATGCCCACCCCAAACCATGGTTCTAAGTGCCTTGTCTACATGTCTTTTAAACACTGACAGGGGTGGTGACTCTACCACATGGCAGCCTGTTCCACCACTTGATTGACCTTTCAGTGAAAAAAATCTTTCCTAATATCCTAAACCTCCTCTGGCACAGTTTGAGGCCCTTTCCTCTTCTGTCGCTTCTTATGTGGGAGAAGAAATCAAGCCCCACCAGGCTACATCTTTCTTTCAGGCAGCTGTAGAGAGCAACGAGGTCTCCCCAGAGCCTCCTTTTTTCCAGGCTAAACATCCCCAACTCTCTCAGCTGCTTCTCATGGATCTTGTGCTCCAGATCCTTCACCAGCTCCTTGGTCACTCCAGCAGCTCAATGTGTTTTCTGTAGTGAGGGGCCCAGAACTGGCCACAGTACTCAAGGTGCAGCCTCACCAGTGCTGAGTGAAAAAAATGGGGGTAGAAACCCTGCCCTGGTGCCACTGGCCACGCTATTGCTGATACAAGCCAGAATGCCATTGGCCTGCTTTGCCACCTGGGCACAGCTGGCTCACGTTCAGCCACTGCCTGTCGCGGGCACTGAAATCCCAGGCCCGGCGGCACCGCGATGGTGGTCTCAGGGGTGAGCTCTACAGCGCGGGGCAGCAGACTGCGTGGGGGTTTGGGAGCTGCACCAAGGGAGGAGACAAGAAACGGGGAGAGACCTCCTGTATGAGTTCCATGGTAGTTTATTTTCTCCCACGAAGGGGTCAGGGACAGGAGGTCATGGCTAGAGCCAGAAGCCGGAGCTCCAGGCAAAAGCCAAACTACCGGGTGTGCAACAACTTAAATATAGGGGCGGGTACAGCAAAAGGGTACATTACGTAATCAATAAGAAGCATCAAGGGGCTGAACATAGGCAATGACTGACAGTACCTAGACCAATGAGGGGTTACATAGGCAGGGAACAACTCAGGCAAACCAATTACATGCTAAGGAAACGTAACTGGCATAGGGGTTTCTAGAAGAAGGGGCAGGCAAGGGAGGGGATTGACATGTGGGGAGGAGGGACGGGGAACAGGGGGCCAGGTCTGGGCATGTAGGAAGGAGGGCTGGGGAACAGGGGGACAGGTCTGGGCATGTTCAGGGAGGGATAATATGGGGAAAAAGGAACAATTCATGAAAGAGAGGGGGGAGTATAAAACCAATTGCTATAAACAGGCCAAAACTAAAAATACCCACTGCAACAACTGCCAACCAGCAGCCCCAGGCCCTTTTCCTCTGGGCAGCTTCCCAGTCACTCTGTCCCAGCCTGTAGTGCTGCATGGGGTTGTTGGGACACAAGGGCATCACCCGGCCTTTTCTTCATCCACCAAATGGGTCACTTGGTCATAAAGGAGATGAAGTTAGTCAAGGATTTACTGCTCTTCATTCTCGGCTTGGTGTGTCTGTTTTGCTGTTGAGCTGCCTCTGTGCTGGAAGGGAAGCTAATGCTGTGCCACAAGCCAAAGCACCCAGAAAGGTGGCAGAGGTGGTCGTCTCTTTGCTGCCTGCTGCTGCAGCAGAATAGCAATAGCTTCATTTCTACAGTGCAGCACTGGGATTCATTTAAATATGTGAAGGGTCTGCCAGATTTTTCTGTATGCCCAAGTTATCTTGATTTCCTGTAAAGACCTACATCTCTGCAGAGCTTTTTGCCAATGCTAGATGTTGTATAACCTCCTTTTCAGTGCTGTAGAAATACATTGTATATTGTTACCTCTATCTGAAAGTATAGTAATTTGTGATTTGCTCTTATTTTCATTGGGAATAGGGCAAAGGAAGATACTGGTACCAGTAATACACGCTCAAACAAAGCCAGCAAAGAACGTGTGTTAGTGACTAAGGCAGCGCTGATCACACTGCAGATGAGAGCATGCCACTCATCCACGGGCTTTGCTGTTGTCAGACTGAACTGCTTGCTGTACACTGGAGAGCTGATGCAGTGCTCTAGAAAGCAGATGTGAGTCCTTGCCAGACTGCTCGGCTTACTTTAATGCTGATGTAGGAGGCTTTGATGCCAGGCCAGGTTTCAAGACCTGAGAACAAGGTAGCAGATGTGTTGGACTGGTGTGCTTGATGAGCCTATGCAAGCTTGTGTGTTTTCAGTAGAAGGTTGCTCCTGGGGAAAAGCACTTCCAAGGAAGCTGCTTCCACACAGGTATCCTAAATTTGGGTGATGGCATTGCTCCAGGGGGAATTGTATTCTGATGCAACTGTGTTTGTGGGTTGTGAAGCACTTGTAGTAGAAATGCAGAATATTTGATTTCTATGCAGAATGGAAAATAAGCAGTAACCTGTACCTACACTGGCTGGTATCAGAGAGAGAGAAATTGAGATATTTGAATTGGGCAAGTCACTTGGACTCTTTGTCTTTCTCCCTTTCTGATTGTCCTTGCCCATATATTCTTTCACATTTATTAAGTTTTCTTGAGCAGATGAAATTCTGTTTCTGCACAATGCTAAAAAACTCACTGTGCTGGATCCCTTGTGCTTCCTGATTCTGAAGCTGAACCTCTTGCTTGCTCACTCTCAGGTTATTGCAGAGAAAAGCTTGCCTTCTGTTGTAAACTCAGTTTCTGGATTAAGATCTGAAAGTTCTCCTTTTGTTCCAGAAGTTGTTGTGTTGGCTACGAAACTAGAAAATGTTTTATGCTCCCCACAAGGTGTGTTTTACTTTTCCCCTTTGTTTTGGAGTTCACAAGTCAAAGCTGAAGTTCTTCTCCAGTAGCAAACTTCCGTAAGAAAGAAAAAACCCTGGAATGTAGTGTCTCTAAACTTAATGGTCTGCACTCCTGCAGTTAGCACTAGCAGGCTTACAGCACTGCAGTGGAGATCACAGAGCAGGAGTCGCCCTGTGAGCTGTCAGTCTCTACCTGCATGCCTCGGTTTGCATTCCAAAGGGTGTAATACCAGCACTTGCACACCTTTTAAGATTGAGTCTATGGGAGAAAAGGACTGCTATTATGGTCTCAGAATACAAATTGGGAAGTTCTATAAGCAAAAAAAAGGAGTGCGTGTGTGTGCTAAAAATTGCTTGAATTATGTTGGGCTTATATTGTTTTTTGTGTAATTAGCTTGGATGCACTTCAAAGAACAATTGTGGTTTACAAATCCCTTCTTCCTAAGTACAGCCAAATAATTATGAACAAAAGATGTGTAGGAAAAAATAATTAAAAAATCACTTCTGTTGCTTTCAAAAAGTAATTATGTACACAGAGAAAAAATAGGAGACATTGCAGACTAATAATTGAATTTAATATTTTCATTTATCTTAGATAGCTGCAATTGTCCAGAAGACTACTTATCTTCTCTTTCTGTTAGTATTATAAAACTCATGTAACGTTGTGTTTTTGCTCACCTAACGTCAATATGAAAGTCTCTGCTGTAAAAATATTGCTGTAGTATTTGACTTAAATAATTACATGACACTGTGTAATAGAAATAACAATAAAAAAAAAGTACTTTGGTGACTCAGGACTTCTTTCTCATTGACTTTCAATAATACACAGGCATCTATGAGTCTTACTGAGTCATACAGAAAGACTTTGAACATTAAAATGGAATTTAACCAGACTTCAAGCCCATACTTCTGTTTAAAAAGTCCCCTTTAGCAGTCATCTTCCCCTTAAACTCCTAAGTATTTCCCCAGTCTGACTCTTACCTAAGCTTTTCAAAGATCTAGAAATTAGGGCAAGTGATGCTTTAGTCCTTTGGAGGACTTTTCTGGCACTTCTGCTCTAGGAGTACCTTATAACTAGGCCTGAAACACTGGCTAGTCATGGCAGCCTTTTTTTTTTCCTTTCTTTTTTTTTTTCTTTTTTTTTTTTTTTTCCTGTCAGGCAGTTTAGTTGCCTTTGGGACAACACCTCAGGGTAAAAGCTTCAGATGCCTTCTGTGGTTTCTAATGGTGAAGGAGCAATCTCAGGGTGTTAAAACAGTGGCTTCCAATCTGCAATCTATGAGTCCTCCAGATCTCCCTGAAGTCTTTTTAAAGTAGAGTCCAAAAAAAGGAAATGTAGTAAATTTAGCCTATTATTTGGTGCCAGTTCATAATATAGAACTATTCCTGCAGAAAAAAAAAGAAAAAAAACCAAAAAAAAACCCCAAAAAAACCAAAACAAACAAAAAAAGAAACCACCAAAAACCTGAAAAATAATTTATTTGCATCAATCTCACTGCTCTATGGACTTGATCCTGAACTTAGATTTTTGGGTAGTCTTAAATGCCTCATCTCTTTAACATTACAGTGAGATATAAAGTATTCAGGGATAAATAGAGGCTCTCTAACAGCACATCTAAATCCTACATGTAAGGACTCAGACCAGTATGTTGGGGTTTGAAAAAGCTATTTATTTACTAAAGCATCATTTTGAGTTTTTAAATAGAGGACTAGAAAAACTATCAACATCCTGCAATGTTAAAAGATGGCTCCATGCATGACCTGCAGTCATGCTCAGCAGTCTAACTTGCAGCTTTGCCTGTGTTCTCTCAGAGTGCACACACAAACCTACAAAGATTTCATACCCTGAAATAATGTTTAGTATGTAATACAGACACTTTCCCTGCAAAACAAAATTAAAATAATGCTTGTGTTTTTGGTAAACGTCCTGTGAAATAATGAGGATAAAATGTGTGTTTTCTGTGATAGGCTGCCAGGAGAGTCATGAAAAGGTCCAAGTACATAAAGCTGCTCAATTATTTCTGGATTTTGTGCATTGTACTTCTGCTCCCATATGTTTATTGTTTTATATGGCTTATATTCAAGTGAAAACTATGTATGTGTGTGCTAATATACTCTACCTGGGGAATTCCTGTACAGAAACTATTTCTTCAAACTGATCTGACACCATGCACAATTGATACTGATGCTACTGATGAGATTATAATTTTCTTGTGATTAAACTGATTGTCAAAGTAGTGGTGTCTGTTAGTGAGTGAGGGTAGCTTGACACTGTAATTGAGTGATGGCCATAAACTCATTGTCGTGTGTAGTTGTGCTGTTACCTGGTCACAGTAAGAACCTATTGGACTTAAAGTTCAATAGCAATTGATTTTTCTTTTTAATGTGCTGCAAATTAGATACAACCAGATACAAATTCTGGTTGTACTAACATGACTACATTTCCAGGAAATTCTGGTAAAAACCATCTCAGGGCTTGTCCATGTGAAAGCTAGGTCTGACATAACAGCAGAGCCTTTTTCTTCATGGTTTTGATTACAAGTGGGAGCCCAATAGCACTGGTGTGAGGGACAGAGAGCAGAGTATTTAGGATATGTTATCACCATGAACATTCATATATAAATTTATTTTTGCATTGAGATTGGATGGGGACAAGGGAAAAAAAAGAGACCCTGAAGAAAGATCATCTGGACATCTATTTTATCCTGATATAAGCTTCATTTTTCTTTCCTGTCAGCCATAGATCTGCTACTGTGCTGGCTCTGTGACTCATTTTTTTAGGCCTTTGTATGTCTGGAAGGAAATAGTGTTGCATTTGGTTTATTTACATATTTTGGATTCAAGGGGAAATCTCTGCCCCCTGGGAAAACGCAAGGGTAGAGGATGAGGAGAACAGCATCATAAAAATGTATAAGGATGCAGACTGGATTCTCTGCATTAATTATGGCCTAAGATAGAGCCTTTTAAAAGAATTTAACTATTTGTAGAGTTGCAAAGTCAAATACTTCAAAATGGTTACTGCCAGGATCATTTCAATATTGTAATTTTGAGCGTATGAGTGGCAACGACCTTAATGTGGTCACATACTGCTCCCTTAACCCCTCTAGGTCTCTAGACTTATTCAATGTGCAGAATGTGCTTTGCAATTAAAAGGTAGCAACCATTAACCTTTTAATCTTATTGCTTGGTATATGGCACTCAAGTTTATCTAGTTTGTTAGTCTAACCTTCCTAGAGATACAAAATTATTTTACCCATATGCTTTTCTGTAAGTCTTCATTATCCTATCGAAATGCATAAACTAATTTTCATGATACTGAGAAAACAGATATTATTCCATTAGTTCCATTTCCCAGATAGAAGACCTAGGACATCAGGTAGCATCAATATTGGACCAGATTCTTGCTTTCTTCTTTGGAAGAGCTTGCATTGCAAACTTCCTGCCTTGAAAGCACAATTCTGATCAGCTTTAGACACAGTTGTGACTATTCAGTGACTCAAACTCCAGTGTCTCAAGATGCGTGTATATAAGTAGAAAACATGTTGGTATCCAGCTGTGAAGCTTAATATCAGTGACTGTGCAAGCATCACATCAGCTTGAATCAGCAATAGTGTGGCCAGCAGGACCAGGGCAGTGATTGTCCCCCTGAACTCAGCACTGGTGAGGCCACACCTCGAGTGCTGTGTCCAGCTCTGGGCCTCTCACTACATGAAACGCTTTGAGGTGCTGGAGTGTGTCCAGAGAAGGGCAATGGAGCTGGGGAAGGGTCTGGAGCACAAGTCTTCTGAGGAACAGCTGAGACAGCTGGGGTTGTTTAGCCTGGAAAAAAGGAGGTTTGTGGGAGATTTTATCTTTCTCTACAGCTGCCTGAAAGAAGGGATATTGTAGAGGGGCTGGTCTCTTCTCGCAGCTAACAAGTGACAGGACAAGAGAAAAGGGCCTCAAAGGAGGTTTAGATTGAATATTAGGAAACATTTCTTCACTGAAAGCATTGGAACAGGCCAAATGGTAGAGTTACCATCCCTGGAAGTATTTAAGAGATATGTAGATATGGCATTTAGGGGCATGGGTTTGTGGTGGCCTTGGAAGTACAGGGTTAATGGTCGGACTTGATGTTCACAGATGTATTTTTCAACCTGAGCAATCCTGTGATTCTATCACAGTTCACAGTATCTCTTTGCTTACAGGCAGAGTTCAGGAGATCTGCATTAGCCTGGCATTCCCACTTTGTCTGCTTTGGTTAGCCTCAGTGGAGCCAGGACAGTGCTGTGCTGTGGGCACAGATCCTGTCAGAGGCAGCAGTAGCATCCAGCTCAGAACTGTGCTATTTGTGTCCTTGAGCACAGGAGCAGCTTCTGCCTCTGAGAAAGCCCTTGTCTTTATTCACTATACAGGTTCTAAATCCCCAAAACAATGTAATATCTAGTAAAAAAAAGTCCACCTGTTTATTTAAAACTAGTGCAAAGTAAGGTCTTGGAAGATTTTACTTTTATGCATTTGTGCAAGGTTCTTGGTTTGAAAAGCTTGACTTTATTCAGTGGGGTTTTTAGGAAAAAGCACTCCCAGGGAATTCTGATACCACTTGCCTGATTTATTCCATATTCTCATCCTCTTCTTACAAAAATGTATTTAATCTGTTTCTTACTGTGGCAATGCCATCTTTCTCATGTTGTTTTCTCTCTGTATGCATCATATGTGATCCTATCTCTTGCCAAGCAGTTGCCTCCACTTCCTAACAAGCTACAACAAATCAATTTCTCTAAATGAATGCAAAATGGTAGGCCTTTCCAATGCATTTTAAAATACCAATTTCCCTACTTTGACAATGATTTTGATTAAAGTACCATACTTTTAAAATAATTATAGCACAAGCAGCAAGATGCATTTTGGTTTTGTGCTTGGTGGTTGGGTTTATTTGTTGTTCTTTGGTTTTGTTTTCATTCCAATACATTTATTTGATCCTATAAACCCACCTTTGGCAATTCTGGTGCAGCTCTGTTCATGACTCTGACAGCTCATCAAACACTAGGAGGACAGTGCACAGTCCTGGCAAACATCAGGGATCAGATGAAGATTGAATCAAGTCATTTACTGCTTAACATGAGAGGGGAAGTAAATTCTCTCATTCTTACTTGTGAGGTATCTTGCATCTCCCTTCCCCTTAATTTGTGTCAGCTTCACCTCCCTGTCTGGGAGCAAAAATGATGCTCTACCTGTTGCAGAAGTCCTTTGCTTCACATACAACGTGCCTGGCATTCCCACACAGAGGAATTCAGAAGATCAGCAGAACACCTCCCTTGCTTCTTCATGAGGGCACTTGGCCTGGCCTGCAACCCAGTCACCAGCTTCTGTTTGTTTCAGCTCTGCTCTTACCCCACAAGGTGGTGCTGGGATCTTTTGTTATGCCTCCTTCTTGCCTTATTTTTTTGCTAGGTGCTACTCAGGGTATGCTTTTATCAGGTGCTTCTGAAAAACTAAAGTATGCAATGTTTCCACATGCCTGCTGTAATGGTGAGGTCTTAAAAAATTTCCCGCAAGTCACTTATGACATTTATCTCTTAAATTCGTGTTTGGTCTCTGTCAGAGCATGTTTTTAATTCACTGTGAAATATACCCTTTATGCTAAATCTGATGTTAATATGTCGCTACCTCTGTCATCCTCCTCCAGTAGAGCTCGGTTACTTTGTAAATACATTAAACCTGTTCTTGCACTGCAAATATGACAATATCCTTCTAAGAACACTTTCTTAAAACTGTATCTACTGTCATTTATGGGAAGGTGGCATTATGTTTTATACAAAGAGAATCTGAGCATACGGGATATGAGCTTTTGCTATTAAATGCCTCAAATCTCCATTTACTTCTCTGCCAAAGTAATAGTATGGAGGAATCAATACTGAAGGTTCAAGGCAAGAAAATCTAGCTACCGAGCTTTTCTCCCTCTGCTTTTTCTTCAAGCCAGACTATGATTTGTACATATCTGCTCTGCAGTCATTGGACTTCCAGAAGTCAGAGGTTTTATTGCCATAATCTATAGATCAGTGGATGCACCAAAATCTTCTGGAGTACCAGGGTAAGTAAGCTTATGCCATGACAGCACAGGAGATTTCTGGTTTTGCACTCTGCTGTCAGGGAGATTACAAATGAACATCTATTGTGGTATTTCAGGTAGTGCTAGAAGGCTCGTTCTCCAGGAAGTTTTTCTTTTTCCTGGCTGTGAATTAAGAGAGTGTCACGATAGTTTTGTTTCAGACTGGGTAAAGCCACCAGAGTCTCTTCTATGGCAATTTTCTGAATAGCTGTAATGTTCTAATATTTTTCAGGCTTTTGATTAGTGTGACAAAAAAACTTTCTTCATTTCCATCTTCATTTCCTTCCAGTCTCTTAGCGATGTATTGCTAGACAGAGTACTTTGTCTGTTTTAATACATGGCTAATCTTTGCAGACCCATTTCCATTGCTATCTGTGCACTACAATTGCTAACTGTATTATGCCATTCAGTACGGTGCGCAGCAGTCCATCAATCCTCTTTCTTCATCTAAAGGCAGAAAATATATAGTAATTGCTTAATAAATCTGCCATTCCTTTATCTCGGTCTCCCAATTCCCCATTTGCATTTTTAGTACTTTTATCTTCAGGGCTGGCTGGTCATCTAACCAAGACAGGACGATAGCTAACTTTTATAGTACAGAAAGCAATAGGATTCTATGGTGAATTAATATTTTTTTTATTAATAGCAGATGCTAAATCTTGATGGAATAGTTAATGTCATGCATAGCTCCAACCCCTGCAGAACTTGTTTTGGGTACCTGAGATGGATAATCCCTTCATTTGCCTCAGGCTTGTAGCACAAAGAAGTTTCCTGCATTTTAGCACAAATAATTTGACTATAAATTCAGGGCTGAATTCCAGAAAGGTTAGCTTTTCCTGTATTCTTAGCAACTATTCTTTTCAAGAGGATTTCCATATTTTTAATGAAAATAGTGGCACATTATTGTTATAAGGAATACTTTTTTGTTTCTGGCCAAGCAGTGACAGGTTCACCAGATGTGATCTTATTTCTCTGCTATAGTATCAGAGATATCATGTTAGTTGAAACTATTAATGATTTCAGTTTTTTGTGTATATGGTTATTTATGAATTGACAAGAATGGTTTGCCATGAACAAATTTAAATTTCTAGCTAAGAAAAACAAAGGAAAAGCACAAAGGCTTTCAGTTAGTATATTAACCACACTCGTGTTTTACACCTCATTCTGTGCTGCGCTGAAGATTAAGAACATTCCATTCCTTAACTGAAGTTTAATTTTCTAATAATTGTTTCCCGTCTGAACTTTGAGCTGTGTGATAGGGAGGATGTGCAAGGAGGCATTTATCGCTGGTCTTGCTTATCTATGTACTTCTTGCCATTTCTGAACATGAGCTTTTGTAGCACAAGTCTTCTGATTTGATAGCGAAAATTTTCAGCATTTAGGAAGCATGAACCTCTGCACGCTCATAAAATATCTCATCAGCAAAACAGCTTTTTGTAAACATCTTTGACCCATCTGATCACTCCTATTCTTCAGACTTAGGTCAGAAAGTGAAAGCAAGTTCAAGATCTTTGTCTTCATCCTGAGGGAACTCCATAAATCTTCAGATACCTAAAAGAACTTAAGAAATTACAGCATAAAACCTGTTTTGGAAAACCAGCATGATGCACCATCCTACTTTAGATTAAATCTCATTTCTGATGACTGTGGAACTCTTTAAGGCTCTGCTTGAGACTATGGACTAAATGGGGAATTTTGACAAATACAAGTCTCACATCTCCTCTTTTTAAACTATGCCCATGCTAGAATAAATACATAGCAATAGAAAGAAATGAAGAAAAAAATCCCCAAATGAAACACTTTTAAAAGCAAATTGGAGAAATCACTAAGCCAGGACATTTATTGCCTGTGCTCCTCTGGTACTGTTAATAAATGGAAACACATGGCTGATATTTAGTTATTTTGCCTAAATAAATACCCAGGAAGTATTAAACGCAACCTTTGGAGGATTTCCATAGAACTGCCAAAATGTATTGCTGCTTGCTGCTATTACAACCTACATCCACATTCAGGAGCAATATAAAATCCCTCATTTATTTTGAATTGAGTGCCAAAGCAAGAGGAATAAGCAGTTTTGAAATAAGTACAATAATATGACACACAGCTCCGGCCTTATGCTTCAGGGAACCAAGGAGAGTTTATTTTTGGGGGAGTAGAGGTACATAAGGGAGTACACAGTGGAAGAATTACTTCTTTAATGTTTACATTTTCAATATAATGGGAAAAATAAAAAGAGAAAAACTCTTGTAGTTAAGCTGAACAAATATTTCTTCATGGAATCTTCTGTAATTTTTTTTAGATGTAGAATGGACCAAATTGTAAGTATGTGACATGAATCAGGCTTCGTGTGGCACGTGGTCCAACACAAGCTGCACAAGTGAGGAGACTATCTCAAATTTTAAAAGAATATATTTTAATGCTGACAAATGAGCACAGCAAGAGACAGAACTGTGTTTTATATAGAACAAAGACAGATTCTAAGACTGTAGATCTTAAAAATTAGTTACAAGAACACTTAATCCAGACTCAGAATAGAATAGAATTCCTGTTTAAAGGTGGGATAGCCACACCCAGTTAATTTTCTGACTTTTAAAGAACTACATGTGCATACTATAATCAAAGATATTCCTGCAGGGAGATTGCTCTGTGTGCGAATATCTCTCTTTTCTCCCTCTTATAATGGAGAGACAACCTCTTTCTTATTCTTCAGTCTGCTTCTGATTCACTAGGAATTTTAAATTCCTTTCAAATTTTCAGAGTATTCCATAATTAAAACTATTCTCATTGCTTCTATTGTTCTTGATTATTCAATTATACTTGATAAAATTGGTCTTTTTTGCCCTATTTTCTTTTAATTTCACCTTGGGTGAATTTCAGTTATCTTCTATTCTTGTTCTCCTTGCAAATTTTGATCCTATTTTCTTAGACTATTTTACATTTTTAAAAGATATTTATATTAAAATAGCTTTTTTTTTTTTTGGTAGTGCTTTCATTCTTGAATGAAAGTGCTTTTTGTTGAATGAAAGTTTATATTGAATGAAAGTGCTTTATTGAAGTATTCTCTAATATTCAGTTTACCTGCTTTACTTTTTCCCATTTGTCATATGAGTTTATGAACAGCCTTTTTCCAGATTGCCTTGTCAGGAAACCAAAAGGATCAATCTCAATCCCTTTTAAAGTGGCAGAAATCTTTCTGATTTATCCAAGGGTAAGATTGAGACTTTTATAGCTGCCCTTCTTCCTCCCTGCTTTTCTCTATATGTTTGATAAAATGTGCATTCTTGTATTTTTTCCATACTTTCCATATGTTTGTTCTTCAGTCAAGCTTTGATATATTAGAGTGAGTAGGATATGTGGAAAAAATGGAATGTGTGGGGTTTTTGCCTTTTTTTTTTGTTTTAGGTAATCAGTGTTTTCTAAATATCTTCATGTAGGTAAGAAGGAAGCCAACCTTTTTGCTATCTGTGTAACACTTGAATATAAAGGCTTATACCTGTAGTTAAAGCACAGATGACTTCACTAAATAAAATCTCTGAAGTCCATTTTAAATGGCTACGCTTCTGTAATGATAATGTCAGTAAAAGCCTGGAACTGCTATAAATAAAACGAATATAAAATTGAATAATTTCTTTTTCTGTCCTGTAACAACAACTTGTTTCTGGGAAAAATAAATTTAAAATTGTTTTGTATCAGCAATGTATGTGAAGTTGGCTTCTGTGTTCAGGAGGAGAAAAAAGACTGGAAGGCAGAAGGCAAAAGAATAAAGTAGTATTTTGAATTCTTTTTGTACATGACATGTCTATGAGCCACTTTTGTATCTGTGTGGGATTTAAAGAAGAGGGAGACCCTCATAACAGAAAAAAAACCGAGCCAATTTGAGACTTGAATCATAGATTAATTCAGGGATTTCTACAGAAATTGCCAGTGTATGTACTTGGAAATTCCATTGTGCAGGATGTCTCTTCCTCTAGCTTGCTTTGGCTGATCAGCTACCTGAGCGCAAAATGTTTCGAGTAGAGGCTCAATGGGGACAGAAGAGTTCTGATCCTAGTGAAGTACTAAATTTTGACAGATCTTAACAGGCCTCAGGTTTCACCTGAGGAGTCAGGAGACATTCCTAGTTGTCCTGTTTGCAGGCTTGGAGCTGAGAGTGGGGAAAATTGATATGAACTGTACTAAGCCACTGCAGATAACGTCACACAGCTTTCTCAGTAAACTTCCAGGGAATTGATTTACTGTGTGGGAAGGGAATGCTGCAGTGAATGCATACTCACTCTCTCTCTGTCTCTCTCTCTCTCCCCAAACTGTCTTTTGTAGTGACCATAGGGGTACTATAATTATAAATAAACTTAAATTCTGATTTTAGAAAGAGCTGTTTCCCCAGTGGCCTCAGAAATGTTATTCTGTGTTCCCAATCTTATTGCTGGAACAGTAAGTTGATTTCTAAGACATCAGCAAACATGATATTTGTTATGGAGGCTCTCTGAAGGTCTGGGAACACCGTTTCTCCAAGAGGAAAGGATCCACTTGCTAATTGCTCAGTGTCATCTCTGTGAAGTTTTTGCTTCTCGACAAACAGCAGAAGGGTTCAGATCAGAAATCAGGCTGAAGCCTTAGGTCATGGGTGATTTAAAAGCCTAACATCTATGGTCAAATATACTAGGCAAGGAAGAGAATAGGACAACTATGAACCATAAGCTGGTTTTGAACTATCTTGCAAAACAAACATCAATAAAATATTCTACCTTATAATGATACAGAATAAATAAATAAATAAATGTATATATGTATATATATGAGGTATTAATTATGAAGCAAAATATCCATCTAGAGCATCTTTGTTTTGTTTAGGCTGTTTTCAGTTTGGACAAGTGGGAATCTGGAAATCACTTTGCTGTTGCCAGTGTATAATACTATCTGTTTCTGGGTTTTATTGTATTTCCTTTACAGCTGTGATTTGTGACCATTTGCATTTTTGCTGACAGGTACTAAGGGTAAGTCAATATTTATAAAATACTTTTTCCTATGCCTTCCTTTTACTAGAGACTTTCCCGGTTGTAATGAGCTCTTTTTTCTGAAAGTGAAATACAATTTGGGTGCACATGCCAACAATAATTGTACTTGTCAAAAGAAACAGATAACATTATAACTGCCTGAAATTTAATCACAAGAAATGTGATAATTCATATGGGAAATCATGTTTTATAATTTCTTTCTTTCTGTGTGGTTTAGAGAAGTTAAGGGGGGAAAAATTATTCTGTTTAGGCCAAGCATGCAAAATGGCATAGAAAGGCAATTTAATGCAAAGCTTTTCAAATGAATTGGTGTTTCCTGCCAACAGAAACATACCTGAGACTGTGACAATAAAAACACCATATGAGAAGTTGGAAAAAAGTAATTATATTTAATAGTTGTATAATATATTTACTTAATTTAATTTTGAATTTTAAGATTTTTCTTTTAAAATTTTGGCATTGCTGCTGGGAACAAATATAATGTAGCATATTTAATAACATTTCAGCTGTGAAGTGTGAAATCTAGTTCTGTCATTAGTGTAACTGGGCTCATTTGTTACATCAGATTTGTTCCATATTGATAGCCATATAAGTGAAGTTTGAAACTGGGCCAGATCTTGTATACCAAAATCCACTGTAATTTTAAATTCTGCTTTACAATGACAACAGTCAAATTACTTTTTAACAGTATCACCTCATTGCTCTTAAAGTAAAGAAGAAAAAACCCCAGATCACAAACTCAACAAAACCAATCAACCAGTAAAACTCAGCTAATCAATCAAAAAGTTATTAATAAAAAATTTTTTCATTTTCACTTTTTTAATTATGTTTTCATACCAACCAAGATGTGTTCTTACTATGTTGCTTGGAGAACCTCATAACCAGAATGAAGGTAGATCTGTAGAGACAGATTTTATATGTGTGAGCCTGGCTGGAGGGAAGAGCAGAGAGCTCGTATGCTTGGTTACCCTACAGAAATCCTAGATAGAATTCCAGCTGGGGTCAGGTACAATGGCTTAGCTCTGAGCCTTGATTTGCATGCCAGCTCCTCCCAGTGAACAGCTTTGTCATCTTCTGATGGTATTTTGATAACTTTTGGTATCCCTGTTTACTGGAGGCATCTTGGTTAGTAAGAGGGCGTGGCTGATTCACTTGAGATGTGTCCAAAAACTTTGGAAAGAATGGGTGAAAGTACATTCATTACTCAAGTACGTATCCAGCCTTTGCAAGAATAGTCAGGATGAGGGTTTGTACTCGTTTGAACTTGTGTGTGTGTGTTGTGTGTGGTTTTAGTTTGGTTTGTTTTGTCAATGTTCTGCAAAGCGATATGTTGCACAATCCAAATTAAATATAGGAGAAGAGTCGGTAAGTTGTTTATCATAGTGTTCCTCTCAGAAGTACAAACAAAATTAATATGTTGTTTTGCCCTGGAAAGATTTCCTTGAATTTGGTCAATGAGCAATAGGGGTAGTCCATGTGGCTTGGAACTGAGACTCTGCCTACTTTGCTTTATACATATTGATTTGTCCTGCAAATGAGGGAACTTAGCAATTCAACAGTGTCTTGAAGTTTTTTTATGATTGTGATGTTCCCTGCCTGGAAATGGAGTTCTGGATTGGAGTGTGGAAATTAACAGCAACAGGAAGTTTTGATGAAAACAGGCCATGGCAAAGAAAACCAGGAAATTTAAAATGAAGATGATTATAAATGCAGTTCAGAATAATGATTATATACTTTTCATCAAGGCTGATAGAGATTTATTTGCCCACTAGAAAAATTATCAAAAATTCAATGCAACAATCATGGCAGGAGATTCTTTGTACTCAATACTTGCTAATGTGGAAAGAAAATAAAATGGCACGTAGGCTAAATCTTGCCATACTCTGCTATAAATTCTTGGTTTTGTTCAACAATAAAAACCCACAGAAGATTCAGAATTAGATTATTTTTATATTTTCATTTTTATTATTAGATATAAAATATGAACAGTTGTACATGAAAACAGTTCTACAAATTGATGAATTTGGTAGTTGGTATGACCATAGTAACCCACCATCATTTATATTTCAAGGGAGCTTTTCTAAGAGCAAAGTTTCCTGCTTGAGAAAGAAGGTCACAAGCAGTATACAGTGACTTAGAGTATATATACTAATATATCTCTAAAGAATCCAGCAAATAATTCTGAAGAAACCAACTATTTATACTGCAATCTTGTGAAGCAAGACCTCTGGAGATGTAATCTAAGAGTTTTGAGCTCTGTACAAGTACTAATTATCAGAAGAGCTTGACAGCTCTGTAATTTTTCTCCCTGTGGGTTCCCACGGTATATTAGTAAGGTGATTCATAAAACAAGTCAGCTACAGATTTAGGATTATAAATATGTGAGGTAAGATGAAATATTTTAATAATTTTCCTCTGTATTTAAATGTAGCTGTATTTACTATTGAATTTGAGCAGCATATACCTAGAGAACAGTATATCCTGTAAAACACAGGCAAACTGATTTATCACAAATAAATTTCACATTGGTGCAGAAGTTATATTACAATGTAGTTTTAAGTAAAGCCAAAGTGAAACCTCCTTCAGTCATGCAAAAGTGCATAAAAAGTGGGTATAAAGATTAAGCTTTTGCCATTTTATCATGCTTTGTGTTCTTAAGCTTTATTGCTATGACCTCATTTTTCAATGAGATGTCTCCAGTGCTCTGTGCTCTATTTTTCATCATTATATCCAACATTTAAGATACCACTAGCTTTTACTTTGTCACATGGTTATTAATTTTTCTTTCATCATTTTTGCTTCTGTTGGTGACTCCTGAATTAGTTGCAAGTGATGCCTCTGATGTTATCACACCATTGGCAGTGTTCATCTTCTGTCATGTTGGATGTAGTATTACACCAAGGGTGTAATAACACTTTAGGAGAGAAAAGAAGTTGAGGAGTGTGTATGTGTGTGTGTGTGTGTGTGATTTTTAAATGCATCATTTGCACCCTGAACCATGCCCTGTGTGTTTAAATAATGACACTTATTTCTAGCCAGCTGCTATAGAATATAAAGAAATTCACAAATGAAAGAATTTTCATTAGAAATTTCTCCTTCCATAATGAGATGAGAAAAAGCTTGTCATTCCACCTGTTTCCCAACTGGTTTGGGAGAGCAAATAGGAACTGCTAGAGCTTAGGGAGGTATCAAAATTGATTTTTAAGCTGTCTCAACAGTTTGAAAATACATTTAACTGGATCACTAGGAAACTAAATTAATTTGAGACATCAGTAAGTCCATTAAAATTTCTCTATCTATTACATAAAGCAATAGGGAGCAAGAGGATCTAATTTAGACCCACATATTCCAAATTCAGCAATAAAAAGTGAAAGACCATCTTTTTTTCCATTTCTAATGCCTGTTGGAAGTAGATAAAGGAGAGCTTCATGTGTTTTCCACCCATTTTTATTCCTCCTGTTACCTCTACGTTGCTTTAGTGCTTCAGGACATTGTGTTCCATTAAACAGCAGGTCTTTCCACTGTATAACCTCCACAGGGGTTGCACAGTGTTTTTCAGCCTCTTTCATAGGTGGACTGGCATAATTGAAAAGGGATCTTTCTCTGGAGAATAACATACTGCTACGTGGGAGTATGAACTTCTCCCCAGGGAATTGAAGTAGGTAAAAGGAGTGCAGCACCTGACAGGAACAATTGGCCCAGGGAACCTGGGGAAGTGAGGAAGGAGACATGAAGCTGTTTGGTTTTGTGTATGAGGGTCAATTGAGTTTATTTAACTTACTCGATAAATAAAAATACACTGTGTTTTCCCCTCCATGAAATAAAGATCCTTCAAAGAAAGTGGGGGAAAAAGCAAGGTGGGCATTTTTAAGTGAGAGACGTATATGTAAGGTCAGCCATCAGCTATGTGTGNATCAAAATTGATTTTTAAGCTGTCTCAACAGTTTGAAAATACATTTAACTGGATCACTAGGAAACTAAATTAATTTGAGACATCAGTAAGTCCATTAAAATTTCTCTATCTATTACATAAAGCAATAGGGAGCAAGAGGATCTAATTTAGACCCACATATTCCAAATTCAGCAATAAAAAGTGAAAGACCATCTTTTTTTCCATTTCTAATGCCTGTTGGAAGTAGATAAAGGAGAGCTTCATGTGTTTTCCACCCATTTTTATTCCTCCTGTTACCTCTACGTTGCTTTAGTGCTTCAGGACATTGTGTTCCATTAAACAGCAGGTCTTTCCACTGTATAACCTCCACAGGGGTTGCACAGTGTTTTTCAGCCTCTTTCATAGGTGGACTGGCATAATTGAAAAGGGATCTTTCTCTGGAGAATAACATACTGCTACGTGGGAGTATGAACTTCTCCCCAGGGAATTGAAGTAGGTAAAAGGAGTGCAGCACCTGACAGGAACAATTGGCCCAGGGAACCTGGGGAAGTGAGGAAGGAGACATGAAGCTGTTTGGTTTTGTGTATGAGGGTCAATTGAGTTTATTTAACTTACTCGATAAATAAAAATACACTGTGTTTTCCCCTCCATGAAATAAAGATCCTTCAAAGAAAGTGGGGAAAAAAGCAAGGTGGGCATTTTTAAGTGAGAGACGTATATGTAAGGTCAGCCATCAGCTATGTGTGTATGCAGGCAGGGCTCTGCTCTCACTTTTCCCTTCAGCCTTTGGGAGATGGTGGATGTTGCTTAAAGAAACTTTGTAGCCTGCACATCTCATGGATAACCTTCGATGTCTTTAAATTGCAGACATTTAGAATAAAACCAGAGGTCTAAATATCCTTCTTCAATTTAAAAATTCAGAACTAAATCTAGTCCAATGTAGTATTAAGTCTTTCACCTGTCCTTGATTGACTGATCAGCTCTGATAAAAGAGAAGAATCTCTTAATTTATGTTATTAATTCATGTAGTAAAGGCCAAATCACTTTCCAACTATGTAAAAATTACTCGAAGAAGTAAAATCATTTTGGCAGAATAAACATTAACTGGGTAAATTATTAAAGAACTTTAAAATAAAATTTAAAATAATTGGAGAATTAAATAACAAAAAAAAATCCCCGAAGAAATGAGAGAAAACTCATTTTTCAGGATTGTGGTTCAGAACATGTCCTTTCAGTGATGAGAACCTGCAAGGAAGATAAAGCAAATTTTATGGCAACTTCTGGGATAAATTCTTTGCAAATCAGATAAACCCAGATGAAGAATAGCTATATACAATTTTATTTAAAGAAAAGCATCAGTGCCTTCTAAGTGTTTAATGCTGGGATGAGCCACCTACCTCAGCAGAGGGACAGAAGCAGTGCACAGCATTACAGTGATGGTAGGTGGCCAGTGATACCAGATACTGACTCTGAACAGGATCTCCTGAGTAGAGCTGTGAAAAGTTTTGGTATCAGAGCCTTGTGAAATGTTGATCATATTTTGAAAGCAAAGCAGAGCTCTTAGGTCTGCACTGACCCAGGACAAGCAAGGCTGATGTCCAGGTGATAAATATGGTGAGCTATCCATTCTCATGGACCATTTGCTAATGGGATAATTGCTCTAATCTAATGACATACTCCTCTCTTCACGATGCAGGGAAGCAAGATCATTGTCTCCCAGCTGAGCTATTGTGAGAAAACAGTGGTTTTTGTCATATTTTGATCCTAACTTAGATATGTATTTAAAGGAAAAAAAAAAAAGAGTTTGGTGCTTGGATAAGCATAGAAATATTTCAGTGTTCAACTTCAAGTGTGGAGCTACCAGAAATTCAGTTTTGTAACTTTGGCTCATCTTACACATTATTCACAGTAACTCTCTACTTCAAGTATTTTTCCTTTTGATGTAGAAGGAAGTGGTGAAAGGCTATCTGATTATTTCAGAGTGCTATTTTTCTTAGTTTCCCTTATCTGTATTAGCAGTTACATCTTCAAAGAACTTGAAGAAGAATGTGTTGCCTGTTCATTCTGAGCTCATCTTTGAATGTGTTAGTTTTTTCAGTTTCTATTCACTACCAAAGCCATAGTTTCCTTTCTAAGAAATTCTCTAAAACTGATAGAAAACCTGTAGGTTTATGTATTAATCTGTCTTTACACAGTCAAAACCCAGTGCAATTGCTTGGCATTCTCTCTCTCATCTGCAATCCCTTTGCTGCACAACAGTCTTGCTAAAGGAAATACAAAAGATGAAATTCCACAAATTCAAGGAAGTATTGTGAATGATTTCCACTTGGAAGACACTTTTCAGATAATCTGTTGGTCTGATTCAATATCTCTGAAACTTCTCAAACTATTCAGTAAAGTATGCTCTGCTCTGCAAAGTGTATTTCTGAGCTCAAACTGCTGCTTTAAAACTTTGTTGCCACTGAGTAGAAATCTTTTTCAGCTTTACTCCTTCAAGCATGATAGTCTAAGAATGACATAAATTAAAATTTAGAAATACATTTTCAGAGTGAACTTTATGTTCATGTTTGGTTTTTTGGCCTGCTCTAACAACTTGCTTTTTCAGCAGTTGTTTAGTATTTATGGGGAATTAGATGTATCTCTGAATGGCACCACTGCAGTAGTTGGTGCCCGTGGCACTGAGTACATACAAATACACCATCCCCAGCACTATGCTCCACCTTGATAATTTAGATGGGAATAGATAAGCTCTTTTGTTTTAAAAGCTACAAATTATTATTGGCAGCACACAAACTTCTTATGTTTTTATTTCAGACAAAGGGTTTCATAAGTCGGGACTATAATTTTGACATTACTGTGATGGTGATCAGTGCTAAGGACCAGTGCCCCAGGTGACAACACCATTGTAACCTCTGTGAGCTAGCAGGTATTTTGTGTAGCTTCATATGCATCCCTCTTGTTCTTTTCAGTTTATTCTAAATTCACAGAATAAAGGAAAAGGCTTCCTTTCATGTTATCAGTGATGTTAGTTAAGTCACAGGCTTCAGGTTTCAAATTGGATATTTGTCTTAATCATGACATAGTCTAATGGGTAAAACACTTTTCTTTCCCTTTAAAATACCTTTTAATTGAACTTGTGGCATTTACTCAGGAATCATTCGGATATAAATGACAACTTGAAACCTCCTCCTCTTTTCTCAGATTCCCTTGCCACCTCCAGAAGCATCTAACAACAGTAAAACCTTCTGTATCTTGTCTCCATGTCATCTAAAAGTCCCTTATCTCCTCTTAACATGCACAATAATGGAAAATGATTCACTTGGAGTAGAAAACTAAATAGGATTGTTGGTGTCTAAGGCACATTCTCCTCTGTGCAAAGGCTCAGTTAACACCAGTGAGTCACAGAAACAGCAGAAAAGGGAAGAAGTAAATTTTGCTATGGAAAGAAACCCTACCACCAAGGAATCAGATCAGACATCAGATCAGGGAAATATCACTTCACAGAAACAGCTCCTGGTGTTCAGAACAATTTCATTTGTTTACAGCTGTCTACTAAAGTTAGACAAGGAATTTAGATACCTTAGATAAAATCTGTATTAATTTAATTTTAAAAATATCAGTGTCTTAAAAACTTCTAAAAACATAAAATGCATTAAATTTTCAGGTTTATTTAATTGGCTATCTAGAGCTTATGAATAGTTATTTAGAAGCTTAATTTCACAGTCTTCAATATAGATTTTTTTTTCTTTCTTAAAGTAACCTTCTTCTCCCTCCCCTCAGTGTAGCCTTCCTTTGAAGATTTTTAAGACAAAGATGGCTTAAAAATAGGTATTAACTGTGTATGAGTAAATTATGATACACCGCCATAATCGGTGCGGTGTGTTAGCTGCTGTTAGACCATGGGCTAAAAGAGAGATTTGCTAATTTCAGACACTTAAAGGGGAGAGGTAAGACCGGAATGAGGTGGAATCAGAGATGTCATTTATCTTTCAAATAGATCAGTTTAAAGCCCATGTGGATTCACTGACTCAGTTCCACTTAGATGTACAGTAGTGTTTGGAACTAGAATCAGGAGTCAAATGTCTTTCACACTCTTTCCTTTTTTTTTTTTTTTTTTCCAGAGCAGGAAGTAAGAGAAGTCACAAGTAGAGCAAGACAAAGTAAAAAGAGAAGGACTAAATTAAATATAAAATCTTATTAAATAGTAAGCGCTATTATCTTTTTATTGTTTCTGTTGCAAGAAAGGAACTTAAGCAAAGAAAAATAAGCTGTTAAAAAGGAGAAAGGAACATGAAGTCAGCATATTGTGGCTTATAAAGAGCTGGTGCAGATAGACAGGCAACTGTCCACATTGGAAAGTGCTACACATTATCTCTTTTCAGTTATTGTATTTCCAAACTTTGTGATTAACATCCCTGTTCAGAGCATCATTCTATAGCTATTTATTAAACAAAACCTTCAGTATCAAATTGTTAGCTTGAATTCTATTATGAATGAAGAAAGATGAGAGTATTTACACTGCAAATCATAGTTATTTCCCTAGCTGCCTTCTAGTTCCTGGGAGGAAAGTAAATTGCTTTGGATCTAGGCTGCCTCAGTGTCTTGAGTGGGCCAATTCTGACCAATTTACTGATCTATCTGCTAGTTTGTCCTCTTTGGCTAAACAGAATGTTTGCTTGCCTTGCTGAAAAATTCCACATGCTTTCTCCTTCAGACTATCAGGGACTATAACCTTCTCACCAGGAATCCCAAGAACTATTTCAAAATGAATTTTCCTGTTGTGCATCAGGTAACAGCGTTTGTTGTTTGCCATGCACAGACTCTTCTCTGAAAAATCCATTTTGAATTGAGCTAATGGCCATTCAGCTGTGAAAAGAAATACAGCTATAAAACAATAGTAGAATTGATTGGACCATGGGATATCATCACAACCTGCATAACAATACACCAAAATGTTCAACAAGCAGCATGACTTAAAATTCGACCTACATTCACTGCAGCTTAGGTGAAAAAATCTGGGACCATACAATGTCACTATGAGACAATGCAATGAAACTTCTTAAAGTAACTTTCTCAGAATATTTTGATTCTTTCCAAAGTGGTGCTGTTTCTCTACTCAGCTGTCCCATTTTTCATTTTAAGAGTTAATTTACCCAGAAATATTTTCACTTCTCTCTCTGATTTGTTTTTGCTGCAGGGAAGGCTTCTTCCTATGACGTTGTGCTCATTCTGAATGTTTCATTAGGTGCTTCAAATACTGAACACGCAATAAACTTTTTCTAGGAGCGTATTGAAGAAAAAAATATTGATTAAGCTTCTGTTTATTTCCTTTTGAATTCTGAATAATACATTTTCTGCTTACTTTGTGATTCTCTTGCAGTGTTGTTTTACAGATTCACTTTTGCTAACAAATCATATTTTAAGACTGACAAAGTACTCATATTCTCTTGGTAGATCTTGTGAATGCTTGGAGCCCCTTCAGTGGGTCTTGCGCTGTTGGCTGGGTTTTTGTCACTCTAGTTGGGTTTCTTTCATTTTAATAATTGAAATAAGTTTTAATTCTGAATTATGTCTGGCCTTTTTCCTTCATTGTCTCTTCTGAATTGATACAAGTTCCTAGAATAATTTGTATCTTGGATTTTACAGGCTTTCATAAGTCCCTTTTGTTATGTGTACATGTGGAGTATATGAATACAGAGTATAATGCATCTTATGAAAAAGTGCAGGTGAAATTAATGCTAAATATGTATTTCATTTTGAAACGGAGTCTAGATAGTATTAAAAGTATCTCTTAGGAATGCAAGATCATAGCCAGAGATGCCTGAAGTCAGTAGAAAACACTGTCATTCAGGGTGTAGTATTTTTTCTACAATGTTTTAAAGGAAAAATTATTTTTTAAACATTAAACTGCTTTTACCAAACTGTAGTCTAAAAGACATTGAAAATTAAATTTTCCTTTTCACAAGTATACTTATAAAAATTATAGGATTTACAAAGTATGTGAAGTGCAGGAGGTTGTTGGCAACTCTAACCTGTTTTATTATTACTGAAAAACTGTACCAGTTGAATAGCAGAATACAAAATAAAAGTATTTAGTGTAATTTAAAGAATCAGTTGAACAGATCCTGTACCTTGGAAAAATGTTCTTTAACTGGCAGTGAATCAGTAAATGATGCCCACTAAAATGACAATGAAAAGTCTTATTTTAAATAGAAGATGTGTACATAGTGGATACACAAATGGAACTGATGACTTAGTTTCACTTGGTCTTTCTCTCCAGGAAAGGACATTGTGTTGCCCAATATCAGTTCCTCCCTGCGCAAAACTTTAAATAAAAGGAGAGAGAAGGAAGTGAAATATTGTGGTTCATTTGAAAACGTGGTACTAAAGTAAAAAAAGAAATAGGACCCTTGTACCAAGGTTAATACACTTAGAGATTAATAGAGTCTTAAAGGTATTTTATAAGGGATTTTTACTTTTGAAACCTAGATTCTAAAGAAACTAAATAAAGGACCAAATAAAACATACTGTCATGTTACTTTCTCCATCGATACTCCATCAATATGTCCACAAATTGTAGAAATATTTGGTTCATTTTTCCAGTACTAAATAGTGTAATGAACTAGTCTTTTTAGAAGAAATAATCACAGACTGTTGCCATGAAAACTTCCTTCAGTAATAATGATCTTATTTAGTCAGAAATTACATAGCTTTAGTACTAGGACTTTGATTTAAATTGCATCTACTCTTGCCTACCAGTTGTCTTTCAAAGTACCATTACATATTAATTCCACAGCACTTTAAGATCACCCTACATTCTAATAAAACAACACTTTATGCTTTCTACCTCCATTTTAATCACAAGAATGTGGAAAGTCTTCGAAGTAAGTGATATTTCCAGTGAAAACGTGGTTGTTACCACGGAGATGAACTCAAGTTTTCCAGCTGCTATGCATCTACAAGTAGCTACTCACATAAACAACCCACTAGACATGGAACAGCAAGAAACCCCAAAGGGTGTAACTGACCTAGCAGTGCATGTGAAGTCTTCTTTAACGTGCAACAGGCTGGAGAGAGAGCAAAACCATATAATTACATTTTCCAGCTCTTACCATACAATGTGTTTACCAAATTGTGAATAAGGAAAGGTTTACATAGTTCTCAACTGTGAATTATACTTCTTTTTTAGCTCTGCTTGATGTGATAAACTTCTCTGTGAAACAGATATACAAATACTAGATTAAAAATATTTAGAAGTGTTATGGTATTGTGAAAAATATGAAAAGGAACAACTTTTTATTGTGAGAGTCCACTGATTTTATGCTGAAAATTATTGTATTTTTTAAAGTGTATTTTGACAGGGAAAAGCACGCAGCAGGGGTTTTAATAATGTTATATGGAAAACCTGATCTTTTTTTCAAGAATATGCATATTTTGTATGTACATTATTGACTTCAGATTGAGTTACAAATTTGAAACATCTAAATCTGTTTTGGACTCTGACTATGGGATAAGTTTACATGGTCAGTATAGAAGTCATAATAAGTTTTGAAACGTGAAATACTGACACTGAAGGAGGAAATCAGACTGAATTAGGAAATAAAACTGGTTAACCATATTTGTGCTAGGTTTTAGCCATTTCCAAATGGTGTAAGGAAAAAATGAACATTGTCATTCACTTTAAATAATAGTCATTGCAGAGTGTAATGCTGTTTAACTCTCTTTTACCAGCTGGGAGTTAATTTCTCCAGTTACAGTAACTACAAGAATCAAATGTCTCATTTCTGCTGACAGCTTTCAGACTTCCCCTCTTCCGTCTCTGTTACACAGTCTCTTAAGAGAACTTGTAAAGTCCTTGCCTTTGTTGTCTCAAGCAATGACATTCATGAGGCTATCTATGAAAGAGGAGACCACTCCCCTTTAATTGGATGGTGGAATTGGAATTCATCTTAAAATCAGAGTTTTTCAGAGAAAGAAAAAGTAATCAAACCAATGGCAAAGAAGACATAGAGAGAATGACAGGAAATAAATTTATGAGTAATCCCTAAAAATGAAACAGTGTAACTTCCTCTAACATTGCACGGTATCTTTTTTGCCTTTTTTACAATCTTGATATGGCACACTATAGTTGACAGTCAGGAGCAAGAAACTCCTGGAGGCCAAGTCTTTGGGTGCTGAAAATGATCTTACTGAGGGGCTAATGGAAAGAAAGGTAAAAAATCCTGTGGTGGATGAGTACTTCTGGAGATTTACTTTTTTTCAGTCCTGCTAGGTCAAATTTGGAACCATCAGTTAAACCATAAGTCTTGATTAATGGAAAGTTTTGATGATCTTGTACTTTGGCACAAACACGGTTTAATATTTTTTCAAAATATTTAAAATTTCTTCTTAATTCACCTACTTTACTTCAAGAAAACTGTCTGAGAGAAGGCCTTATTGTTCACAAATGATAATGCCCTGCAGAGTTTTGTTAATGTTCACTTGCAAGGAGTGTTTGTAAAGCTCGATCAATGAAGACTGCATTAGGTGAGACACTGAAGGGATTAAGGGAACAGAGAGAAGTATGTATAGCACAGCTTATCTGGGAGGCAAAAAGCAGCTTAGTAGTGCTGATGTACTTTTTCCACTCTCCAGAAGTTGTTTGTCCAATAGCTGTGGACAGAAGTTCAACAAGAGGCCAACATTTTGCTGTGCCTCAGCGGAAAAACCCAGGTCCACTCAACCTGATTGCATTACACGTGGCTTTCTAGAAGGTAAGCTGAGTCTGCTGTGCACTGTTTCCTGTATTGTGTTCTGGGAGGATGGAGCTTGTTATTTAAGTGCCTAATACTGCATCCAGAATATGCAGAAGCTAAATATAACAATGCCAATTTGAACTCTTGGGTTTGGCTTGTTTGGTGTTTTTTTACTGGCAAGAAAGAAAAACACACAGGGGTAAAAATGTGTACCTTAAAAATAGTATTGTATTTGTAGAATCAGAGTCTATTTTATAACAATTTAATGGAATTTCTTAAAATGTTATATTCATCTCCAAAGGCAAAATTTAGAATATTTTATGCAGCAAAAATAAATTGCACACTTGTAGTATGTTTTGTATTTTGTGATTGCTTTGAACAAACATCTATTCTGTGAGGACTGTTCAAACTCTTTTGGTGTCCTATTAAAATCTTATAGACTCTGAAGCATGCTATTCTTGAGCCAAAAAATGGGGTGAGGGAGGAAGGACATGTTGCCTCTTTTAGCACTATGTTAGTGTCCAGTGGCACTTGGGAAAAGCATGTTCTGATAATAAATTCACTGAATAGTTGGAAGAGATATTACTTTAATGTAAGGAGACTGATGGACAGGTAGATCCTTCTGCCATTAAAATACACTTTTGAAAGATGTGTACTCGTCTGGCAGGCTGGAGGACAGAGCAAAGTGATAATACAAGGAGAAAGGAAAGAAAGAGCTTTAGATTGCCATTTTACATTTAAGCAAAATCTGTTATACTAACTGCTTTTGTGATGAAAGTCCATAGTTTAAAAAAACAAACAAAAAACCAAGTACATACACAGTACAACAGAACACAGTATCTATAAACTTGCTATTACCTCTGTCAAAACCTATGCTCTTCAGGGAGAGGCAAACAGGAATCCAAAAAGATCCCCAAGGTTTTAAAAGTCACCTGCAATTACAGTCGCATTGGTACTGGGGAATTCTGCCAGTAAATAGGTAACAACAGCAGATGCTGATCTAGATGCTATATTTGATTTCTCTCCTTGTTAAAAATGTCCTTCTCAAGAGAAATTCTGTCAGGAGATTTCTGTACCTCCCACACCTTCACTTATTTCACTGCTGGATAGAAACACTTCATCTGAAGAATTCAGGGTGTTCCAATCCAAGGAGTCATAGTTCCTTTTCCTGTTAAAATCTTATCCCATATCTTGGCCTTTCCTTCCATGGTCCCCTATGGCTTCCCTTTGCCCTCACTGTTCTCTCAAAGGTAGCTCCTGTGTAGCTCAAAGTGTCCCCATCTCCATTTTAGAAACAAGATGTGTGGTTTCTACAGCATTTTGGTTACTAAACCACTTTGTATTAGCTTGGGAATGAGAAACCAGAAGATGATGAAAGCCTGCAACTGTTTCAGGTTCTATCAGACACTTGGTGACTCATTCTGCACCCTGTGAACAGGTGCTTCTAAATTTTTGAAAAACAGCTTGGCAATATTAGGAAGTATTAACAATATGATTAACTGTGTATGTGCTAATCATTCAAGTATGGAGCTTGCCTCATGAGACTCTTAAGGATGGAAGCACTAAAGGATAAAAGGGAAACAGGCAGCTCTGTACTGATATGTGTCAGTGCCCAAGTGGTTTCAGCCAGGATGATAGCTCTGCAGATGGAGATCCTGAGTCTTGCAGAAAGGTTTTTCTAAACAGCGCAGGAAACAAGAGCTAACTCATCCCTAGCCATCAGAACTGTGTTTATGGGTGCATTCAACACCTCAATCCCTAATGCTGTCTGTGTGTACAAAGTATTTTTGAGAGTACAAGCAAAGCACTGGGAGATCTGGCTGACAGTCATACTGTCTTTATGGACCTTATCTGCTGTTCCACAAATGGGGAATATTACGTTGTTATAAAGAAAACAGATCAAAATGTTAAGTGGAAAGGATAAATATAAAACTGACAGCAAGCTGCTCTTTCAACAGTTAGACAGAAGTTACAGAAGCCTTTCATTTAGTGTGCTTGACTGAGGGTGACTTAAAAGAATGCCTTAGAGTGGCAGGCATCCCTCATATATTGTGATGCAACTCTAGAACAGTCAAAAACGGGTAATCATTGTAATTGTTTGCTGTAGTTGGCTCAAGCACACATAGTAAGTGATTTGCAAAAGCCCATTTTAAATTAAAGTTCTGATGCAGTGTATCATTAGACACAAGCAATAACATTGCTCAGACACATTAACAACAGTCAAAGCTTATGAAAAGTAGTCTTACATAAATTTAATATTTTAAAAAATCTGACTGAGCTTTTTGCTTAATCTTATACTATATTTGAACTCAGCCCTGTTTTCTAAGTGACAGAGCTAGTGATCTGACTGTTGTCTTGGTTTGGGTGCATGGCTTTGCTGCTTTGAAATTTATTTCCTAGGCAGCTCAAGTGTAAACATTTCCACAGATGTGGAGGTTTTGTGGGTGTCTTTGCACAATTTGTCTTTGCTGCCTGAAAATGACAAACTATCCTGTTGCACTTCTCATTACATCTCCAGGCTGGGCTACTTTCTTCAGGAAGCATTTATTTTGATCTTGCCTCCTTTTGCTATGTCAAAATTATGACCTATACATAAATTTTCCTTTTGTATTCCTGAAAGTGGATTTATTATTAACAATGAATTTGCTTTCCTTAAATCTTTCCCACAAAATATTATCTGTAGGAAATAGTATTAAAAAATGTTCAGTGATTTACCATGAAATTGCCAGCAGCGTTAATATAGGATCTGATTATGTGACCTGTATATTTTCTTCGTCAACAAGAGGCAGCCTTCCTCTTGTCATATAATCTGGTTTACTACACACACCTACATAGATGCCTTAATTTGTGACAGGCTTACACTTTGAAAAATAATTACATTTCCTTGGTGTTCACGGAGCAATTGCAGATGCTTTTCAAGAACCTTAGGAGGATAAGCTGCTGTCACAGTGCTTTAATTCCAACTCCTATTGTCTTCTAAGGAAGCAGAGATTTGCAGGGAAGATTATGGGACGTGGGTCTGTCATCATGTTACTGCAGGGTGATAGCACTGCTTGCTGCACTGCTGTAGCAGGAAAATGTCATGCTGAGAGGGAACACAGCTGATTCTAAAGGCAGATCTTCACAGTGGACTTCTATGGACATTAAAATGCTGGTCACTGCAAGAATCTGCTAGGTGGCTCTTACTGACACTCTTGCATTAGCTTTTCAAAGAACAGCAGTCCTGAAACATGTCTGCAGTCACACTGGGGTGCCAAAAAACCTTAGGAAAATTGTAAAGGCACGGATTCTGGTATCTGCAAGCAAGGCTTCCAGGATCAAGAATTTTTCTAGGTATGACTAGTTACGGCGCAAGGGAGAAACGGAAATACAAATAATATCCAGTTTCTCTAAATAAATAATGATGAAGTAAATTAAATATTATATTTTTAAATGAAGAATGGAAAGAATTATTGCTAGGACGACGAGCAAGTAGCAGAGTTGTAATTACTCAGCTTTCATCCCCATCTCGGCTGAGGTTCACTGGAATAAATGCGGTTCCCGGCCGCCACCGGGGGGCGATGCTCTCCCAAGTACTTCAGGAAAGAGGCACAAATTTCACATTCCAGGCCATCCCGCTGAGATGTTAGCATGAGCATGGATCTATTTAAAGAGGTTCCTAGAAGTAAATTTTAAAAGGTAAGAATATTTTGGCAGCTAACTGTTAGTCACGTTCCTAAAATTCTTTAATCTTTGACGCAATTCGATTTAAAAATTAATTTAGAAATTACTGTGTCTTAAGGAACTGGAATGTTTAATGTATTCTCCTTGATTTCAGTTAATGAAGATTATTGTTAAATACCTTATTCCTGCTTAAAACTCACAGATACTCTCATAAGACTGTCATATTCTTAATCTTCATTGTCAGTTTGTAATCATTAACCTAACATTAGTTAATACTTCCCTATTTATTATCCATATACTTTTGAAGAAATTTATAATTTACTACTCTTTGACTTAAATGAACAAAAGATTAAAGCTTTCCAAATGTTCAGAGTATGTGTATTGTTTACCACTACTATTCTTCAGACCTTTAACCCAAACGTGTATTTCATTCCCTGCGAGTGCATTGGCATTGTATACAGGACAAAACAACTTCATTTCCACCTGCATAAAGCGGTTGGCTAGTGAGTATGTCTGAATAGGATCAGAGAAATGGAGAAATGAAAAGAAAAGGGAAATACCTGCCATTCGAAGAGTAAAAAAAAAAAAAAAAAATTAAAAAGGGAGAAGTGGCACTATAAAACACAAATCTGTTACAAATCAAAACCCCAAAGATTTCACCATTTACCTTTCAGTTTCGTTTCAGTTTCAGTTTACTGTAACTGCTCAAAAACCTCACTCCAAAAATCTAATAAGAGATTAGAACAACAGGCATTTTAATCAATATGTACACACACTTTTTCAGATTGGTAAAAACACTTTGAACAAGTTATGGAAAGGACAATTATATTTTAAATACGCAGTTTATTATTAAGAGAAAAGCATTCATTACGTGCTTTATAACTCTGTCTGTCTACATTATCTGTGTACACAGCCTAAGATCAGGAATAATCAGGTTCAAGCACAATTTCAAGTCTTTAGTGATTAGTACAGACTTCTGGCATTTATAATGCCACTTGGTGTATATTGATTAATGCAGCCTATTCATTTAATGTGAAAGACATAATTTCCTTCTGTTGTTCTAATTCTATGCACCATTTTCAGGACAATCTCTGAGACAATGTATCAAGATGAATCCCTAGGCATGAGTTTTATGACACTGTATAAAAATGTCTGTGCCATGTCTCAAAATATTACCTATCCCCATAGCTTCTGTTTTGGTCTGAGAACTATGGTCTATCTTGGAGCTAATTTTCATACTACCAAGATAGTTACAGGTTGATGTAAAAAATCAGAAAGCTCTGTGTCATTCACTCATTGCTGGTTTTTAATCTTCTTTTGGTGCATGATTCTCTCTCTCTTCCAGGGGCACTTTTGGTGAAAATGTAATTGTTTATTTTGAGCCTTTCTCAAAAAGAAAGGATTGAGTAGCCCCAGTGGTATGACTCTGATATGTGGTCACCAATACAAAAAGTTACAGTGTGATGAATAATGGTGATATTCCTCCACCTGGATTAAAAGAAAGTCTTCTATCATGTGGCTAAAACTCTTCCTGCTCTGTAACTCTGAATCTGACAGACACCCTGTTATTAGAATTAGATGATTCTTTGATATTGTTCTGATAAACATGAGGCTGGATACTGTGCAGGATTTTGGGAAAACTCAGATATTGATTTCCTACAATTAGTCTGGATTTGCATCCCTTTAATGAATGCAATGCAACCCCTCCTTCAAGATGTTAACAGTTCGGGGTTTGGATTCTCAAAGATTCTGGCAAATTTCTGTTCCTATGTTCTTGACTCTCCCTTTTGCTAGTGAGTGTATCATTCAGAGTGATACATCAAAATTAAATTTTTGTACAGAATCCAGAACTGCACTTGTACAAAAGAGTGAAAAAACCTTGAAAGGACCAGCCTTCTTTCCTCTTATAATTTGAGTGATGACCTCAGTTTGGTATTTGGAGAGACTATGCTGAGTATTAGGGGTTTCTCTGAAACACAAGCAGCCTGCTTCAAATGAATCCTGGTGCAAGGAAAGAGCACTCTAGGTTATTATCTGTATTATAGGGAAATTATATTGCTTGTACAATGTAAAAGGAAATTTTGGATCCTTTGTGTTTATCTTGATGATATGAAGGAGAGGAGAGCTATAAAAAACAGAAAAGCAAAGCAAACAAAAAAAACCCTCCAAAACAAATAGTAGTGAGAGATCATAATTACTTGCTCTTGTACTCTCCTGGGTTGGTATAGTTAAGATGGCTGCAATAGATGTTAGTATAATAAAATTATAAATAATTATAATTTATTACAGTAACATAGATAAACCCCAAATTTTTTAAAAAATTCAAAATTGTAATACTATGTTGTGTATTAACATAACATTATTTTACTCTAATAAACTGGGAAACTATTGGACACAATGTTTTAAGCTAACAAAATATCCCAACAATTGTTCTTTGAAGAGCTATTCATTGAAGGCCAACTTATGGTCTAGGTATGCAGATTAGCCACATGCAGAGTGAGAGAAAGGGAAGAAGGAAGTTTCATCAGCTGTGTCAATACATTTCTGCGTTTCTGTTGAGCTCTGTAGGCGTCTCTGGAGGAACTGAGGCCTGCTGGGGTAGGGTAGGTGCTGAATCTAGGGGGTAGCTCAGTGGGTTACCATCAGACTGACACTAGCATCTTCACTGCTGTCCAGAAAGGCACCACAGGATAACAAAATGCACTGTAGAAAAGCACGTGATCCCTATTCAGGACCAGAAAATTTCAGTAGAAATGTTAAACCTGTGACTTAACAAACCTATTTAAACCTAGCTGGATTAAATTCTGGGTAAATTACAGATGTTTAAAGCCTTATACTTGCCAAGGTAAGTGGAGGAGGTTGAGCAACGTCTTCTCCCCACATTCCTCTGTAGGCACAGCCATTGGCATTCTATGTGTCTATGCTAGGGGGAAAATGTTTGCTATGGATGCAGAAAAACTGCCTTCTCAGAGGGATTTCAGTTTGAGACTGGAATTATGGTAATTCTCCTCATGGTATCTTGTGCCCTTTGAAACAGATCATCCTAATAGAAAATCATCTTTAAGTAAGAGGCATGCAAGTTCCCGATAGATTTATAGATTGCTTTCCAGACTCCTCACAATGTGTACAATATTTCATTCCTTTCACATTTTCTTCCATGTCAAATTGAGATGAAATGCCAATGTCTTAAAACTATTTGTAGAATCCTAACTTTAAAAAGGTTTTTTTCCTTAATTTCAGTGTTTTAATTGCCTTGAATTGAAAAAATAATTTTAATTGAATGTCAAACTGCATCTACTGGAATCTCAAAATTACTTCTTTATTGTCTAAACACTATGTTCCTATTCTCTCCTGTGATCTACCTACGAAGCCAGATGGTTAGAAATTTCCAGGTCTTTGACCAGGCTCTGTGACAAAACTACATCGTCTACAACTTGTTATGGTCTCCTTTGAGGTTTGGACATATCTGGCCCACAGAGTCTAGGACTCAGAAACTTGATCTTTGAAATACACAAACTACAAATTGCAGCCAATTTTTTATGACAGAGACTACTTTTTAGTAGGTCACCTAAATTTTGACAAAATTAAATCTTTCAATTTGGTTGGACAAAGTGTTAAATTTTGCTGTGTAAAAATGCCTACAGAATAAGCAGAATTAGCTTCCTACAAGAAGAAATTATTTTGCACAAACACATTTTAGCTGTTTACTTGGATTATTTGTTAATTAGAGTGCCATGGAACTGGAGTTCCTTTCCTGTGTTCCTTGGGTTATTTTCTGATGTTTTGTGGTTTATTTTGCTTATTTGTAATTACTTTATATGTTTATTTTGTTTGGTTGTGGGATTTCTGTGTGTTTGTTTGTTTTACAACTTTCCCCCCTGATTTTTAATGTATTAAAGGTGATAAAAAAATCAAAATAGTTGCAAGAATGATCATATGGAAAAATATATAGTTCCTATAAGTTCCTATAGTTCCTATTAAGACAAGCTGCCAACTCTGAAACACTGCTGCCAATTCAAAATGCCCAGTTTTGTACAGCTCAATACAGAGAAATTAGGCTGGAAACTGCAATAATGTATAAATTAGTACCAATCTACTCCGAACAGTTTCATCAGTCCTGGTAATCTGAAAGGCCAACTCTCCTCTAGAGCAGAGGTGTTTGTTGCAGCCTTCTTGCTCCACATCAATTTTCCACTTCTGAAATAGACCATATACGTGGTTATTAAGATAAAATACAGCCAAAGCAGTTAACTGAAGAAAGTGAGAGAACAAGGGAAAGATGAAAAAAGATGAAAAGGAATAGGCAAAAGAGAAACTACATATCTGTATTCTGAAAACCACAGAAAAGGAAATAAATTGGAAAGAAGTGATTTTGAAAGACAGGAATTCACAGAAAGATGAAAAAGGTATTGGTGGTTTCAATAAATGAAATTTCCATGATGAATTGTGCCATTGTGAGTTTTTTTCCTGCAGTAAAGTTGATATTTTCATATTTAAATATTGGGTAGAAATGTGCAGACACTCTTCTGAGTTATATCCTAAAAATACTAGCTTTTTTTTTGCAAGATTTGTGATCAATTTAACTTACTTTTATATTATACAGAAGGTTTAATGATAACAGCACATTCATAATAAGAAAAGAAATGTCATTTCAGAGACCTAGACTTTATATGGAGGTTATTTAATTACTTAGTACTTAATTACATAGCCTCCTCTCACTTCTGACTCAATTGGTAACAAGGTAAGACATACAGCATGTGTGATAGTGCCTACAGGCCCAAAGCAAATTAACTTAATGGGCACAAATGTGTACTCCTGTCAAATTATGTATTTGATTAGAAATGGACTTGGCTTCAACTGTACATGTAGTTTTGCAGAAGAAAAATAAGCCAGTTAACCTATGTAATCCTGAAATGTCTTACACAAGACTAGAAACAGAGCCAAAGAACAGATATGGTTTGTGACTGAACTGTGAAACTGAGATTCCTCTTCTGTTGTAATATAGATTCTTTTAATGCTTACACTGCTCCAAAACCTATCATGTTAACTAAGCAAAGCTTGACTTTCATAGCAAAATTGTTTTGAATATGTGCGGTCCTCCAGATTAACATCAAGTTGGGTGGGAGTGCTAATCTGCTGGAGGGTTGCAAGCTCTACAGAGGGATCTGGACTGGCTGGATCAATGAGCTGAGGCTGATTGTCTGAGGCTCAACAAGGCCAGGTTCTGGGTCCTGCACTTCAGTCACAGCCCCATGCAGCATGGCAGGCTTGGGGAAGAGCAGCTGGAAAGCTGCCTGTTGGAAAAGGACCTGGGGTGCCCAGGTGGCCAAGAAGGCCAGTGACATCCTGGCTTGTATCAGAAATAGTGGCATCAGATTGTATCAGTGGGGCCACGGCAGTGATTGTCCCCCTGTACATAGCACTGGTGATGCCAAACCTAGAATCCTGTGTTCAGTTCTGGGCCACTCACACAGAAAGGTCATTGGGATGCTGGAGCAGGTCCAGAGAAGGGCAACGGAGATGGTGAAGGGTCTCAAGCACAAATCTTACGAGGAGCAGCTGGGGGTTATTGAGCCTGGGGAAGAGGAGGCTCAGGGTAGACTTTACTGCCCTCTACAGCTGCCTGAAAGGAGGGTGTAGCCAGGTGTGGGTTGCTCATTTCTCTCGGGTGACAAGAAGAGCTTCAAGCTGCAGCAGGGGAGGTTTACAGTGGATATTAGGAAAAATTTCTTCATGGAAAGGGTTGTCAAGCACTGGAACAAGCTGCCCCAGGGAAGTGGTTGGAATGCATCCCTGGAGGTATTTAAGACATGTAGATGTGGCACTTACAGCTGTTGTTTGGGATGGGCTTGTCAGTGCCAGTTAATGGTTGGAGCTGATGATCTTAAATGTCTTTTCTATCCTAAGTGATTCTATGATCCTATAGTAAAGAGATGTTTTAGGTGGAGGTGGCATGGTGAGTTCAACCAAACTCTAAGTAATATGCCTGTCTCTAGCTAGTTCTGTAAGGTTAATTAATCAGCCTACAGTTAGTCCATAAAGTATTGCATGTAAACCTGTCATCACTATAAAATACAGGATACTTGTGGGGAAAGGCCTTTGCTGTTACTGAAAGAAGAAAAGGGCAAGATGGTTCTATATTGATCAGCTTGGCTTTTGCTTTTGAGAAGACTTTTGTGAAGACTGGTTCTCTCTTAAGTAAAGACTTACATCTTTCAGAGACATGACATTAGGCAGAATTTGTAGCTACCCATCTTTGATGTCTAAAAACATGAGCCTTGTTTCCTTTATTTCTCATGTAAAACATTTTGATAAAGGATAGCTTTCTTCATAAATGATACCTTATTGTGAACATTTTTAGACATTATTAGAATTACTTGGATTTTATTAAATCTTCTGTAACAGTCTCAATGGCAATTAATACATTAGAAGTGTCTCATAATATGTGCTCTTTTAAGAAGATAAAGCTTGATAGGATATTTGATATGCAGTAACCAGTATATATCCAATATATGTCCAGTATATAATAATAAAATATGTTGTATTGTATCCAATTGTCTTGGACATCATGCATAAAACATTTTACAGGTAAACATTAGTTTCTTAATAAATAAGATTCGAAAAAGTCTGAAATAGGAACTATTATAAAGCAGAATGTTTCCGTATTGGATAAATTGGATTAAATTGGTTTAAGTATTTGAGTAAACCTTGCCATTTTCATTAGTGTTCTGGCAAAACAGAAAAAAACCTAATCACGGTTTTGCACAAAAAAACTCCAAAGAAAAGCTGTCTTGTGTTAAAAAAAGCCCATGAAAACAGTCTCAAGGTTAGAAATTTATCATTAAATAATTTTCTTGCTTGCTACATTATGTATAGGCTAGAGCTATTGTTAAGAGAAGCATTCAAGAATTTCAAGAACCCTGTCTCTTCAAAATAAGATGTAAGAGCAGACAATGGCTTGTGGTCAGGGAGTGTAAATATTGGGAAGGAGATTAATTAGCATGCCAAAAGAACTTTACCAGGATGAGGAGGCTACAATGGGCTGAAAATCTTCAGCTGTGCAGAGCCCTCAGGAAGGAGGAAAAAGTGGTAAATGAAGAATCAAAAAGGCTCCCCTACCTGTTTAATCAACCGCAATTATTAGAATAAATAATGTTTTTTCAAACTGTGTTATAGAGACATTTCTTAAAAGATGCTGGTGATCTACATAGTAAAGAAAAATAGGAGACTGTGTTTCAGAGAGAAAATTAAAAAAAACTCCAAAACTCCTCTGCTATGTAATATGCTTTTTTTCTATGTTATTTTCATTCTTATTCAAAAGAATGAAGAGCTAAAGGTTTCGTTACATACTTCATCTTCTAGTTTTGTATGTACTAGAATTTCTTGCCCAGGTAAGTTATACAGGTGAATTTGCAACATTACTCTTAAAACTTACTTTAGGCTTGAAAATGCATAGTGAAATAATGGCATGCAAACCAAATATATCATACTATCACCTTTCATATCATACTATCACCTACAGTACCTTTTGTTGAGCATAACTCAAATTGTACATCTGTCTGACCAACATATTCGAGCAAACAGGAAAATTTCAGTGGGTAAAAATAGGAGCAGTATCATATCCATTTTGCTTAACCTTATTTCTCATTTTTGCCTGAGGGGGGAAAAAAAAAAACATGTGGAAGAGCTTTTTCGGTAATACTTCAGAAAATGTAAACTATAGGGGGTTAGGGGGTGTGAATTAGAAAACTACTGACCTACTTCATAAACTTGTGGAATACTTAATTATAGAAAATGGCTGGAAAGGTGAGAAAGAAATTTAGAGCAATCAAAGCTCACAAAGGGTACCTATGTCCTACCCAACTTCTGAATTGCTTCTGTTGAGATTTTACGGTGTGAGATGGTTAAAACACATCACCATCCAACACACAGATGTCAACTCGATGCCCAACATTGTTTGGTGCTTAAATAAAGCCAGATCTGAAAATTCAGCCACAGCTCTTGAAGCTGAGTACTTCTGTATAAGGAACACCTAAGATGGAGATGCTTAAACTAGGAAAACATCTCAAGGAGATTGTGAATAACACAGGAAGGTCTTAACAGGCATTGGTTTAGAAGTTCCATCAATCCTACAATGTTATGACTGTTTTGTTCACAAAACAGAAAATCTGCTGCATACAGTGTTTGATTTGAAAGGGTGTGTCTGAGACTAGGACACAGGGAAACATTTGCCTTTTTCTGGAAGCTGTGATGTGTGCCAGATAAAACTCTTGGATAGGAAAAGTTTCAGATTTTTTATGATCTACTGAGAACAGTCAGATGAGAAGAGTTCCCAATTTATAATGAATAAACTGCATCTAAAAGAATTGATTTGTAGAGATAGAAGATTGTCCTTGGCATCGAGGCACTGCTTATTATTGTGTTGTAAATTTTAACATACAGTTTAAATTGTTCACTGGACAAAAAAAGAGTTATGAATTTTTGAACATCAGCAAATACAAAAATTCATTGCATGCTTTTCTAGAGACATAAAATTAAATTCGACAATGACAACTTAAAATATTCCGTAGCCAAAGTGAAAAAATAAGATTTTATCTGTAGACAAGGTATTTTTCTTGAATAGGTTTGATCAAACCTGAGTTCCTGAGTTTGGTTGTGGAAGTTCTTCACTTTGTATTACAGAAAAAGCCAGATCTTTCTGTGTTTGGATGAAGAAGAAATTCTCTTATTTTTGAAGGCCTGAGTTCCAGGATTTACCTTTGTGAATTCCTGTTGCATCTGCTATGGTTGTTGGGGCTATACAGAACGTCAGAAAGATTAGATACAGTGTCACGCAGAGATGCCACACCATTAAGCTGTTCTCTGTTTCAGTTGTAAGCTTGTGTGGACTTTGCTTAGACCTGTCTTGAGATGGTCTTCTGCCTTTGATCTCGGTCAGGTCCACATAACAATGCCTTATTCTGAAGTGTATGTAAGCTGTCCTTAAAAACAGATGGATGTGTTCTTAATGCTGACCATCTGAGCTACCATGCTCTCTGGATCTCTGTGGTTTCTGCCTTTTAGACAGTACTTGTGTTAGCAGGTAGATCCACAGGTGTTTAGCAATCTAATCAAATTCATGAAGAATGAGAAAGATGAACACCTTGGAACATTTACCCTACAGTAAGAATATTAAGGATTGAAATGCAGTAATAGCAGAAGAATAGGGAAAGCCATAGAAGAAAAATACATTAAATCTTGAAGTCTGCAGTGGCCTGAAGTGGAAGATGAAAGTCAAAGAAGAATGAAAGATGAATACTTCAAAGCAGTTCAAGACACAGGTGGCAAAAGTCAAGGAGAAGTTGAGATGCAGCTAGCAAAAGACATCAAGGTTAATAAGAAATAATTGCAAACATAGTATTACTGTAAAGAAGATTAAAGGAAAGGATGAATCCCATTGTGGAGGAAGAATGCAGTAAGGAGAGAAATGTAAGAAAAAGAAATTTAAAACCTATGAATCAGTCATTAATCGCTTGTAGTTGGTTACCTCAGTCATCACAGCAATGACAAGAAAAAGAAAGGGCTTAGATAAGACACTGTCTGTAATGAACCTATTTTGTAATTTATATAAAAATGAGATTGTCGTAATCATTTTATGAACTCTGTCTTGAATATTCATAGAATTGTTTGAAAGGGTCTTAGAACTGTTAGTCATCACTTTTGAGAAGCTGTAGAGAACAAGCAGGTACCAGATGACTGTAAAAAACAAAAGCAAATTAAAGGGTTTCTTTAAAAAAGGGACCTTCAAAAAAGTGGGTGAAAAAGGGTCAGAAAATGAAACTCTTGTCGTTCTACCTTCAATTTCTGGAAAATATAGGGACAGGTAATTCAGCACACTATGTCTAAATGTCTGGAAAATACAAGGAAGATGCAAATCCTATCAAGCCATAATTTATGTTTATGAAGTAAATCCTCTGCTCCGTTCAATGGTGTTATAGTGTTCGAGACACTGACAATAGAAAAACCTCATAGCCCAATTCAGTGGGATAATAAAGTGATCAGAGATCTCAAAATCATGGTATGAGATTAAAAGAACAGGGTAAAAATATGGTAATAAACATATCACTGGGATGAAATACAGAATGGCGTTACAATAGTTTCCAATATGGGAATAACTGCTGATCAGAAGAACAGTCATTTGTTCTTCATGTTTTTGGTGAATAGGATTAACCATAAATTATAAGCTTAAATTGGAGTAAGATCAACTTGTTTCAGGTTTTGGAAACCTCTTCTAAAATTAGTCTAGTAAAACCCACTGACACAGATCAGTGTGGAGTTTCTACTGCTGACAGACTCCACCAATGGTGATTCCAGGAGTAGATTTGGATTGACATCTGCCAGCGGCGACAAGGAATATCTGAGTTTGCCTGTGGGCAGTGGGGTACCTAGATGTTCCCTTGGGATTTCCTTCAACATAAGTTTATTCAAATATGATAACACAGCCCTTGAAGTTAAAATAATATAAAAAAATTAACTCCATACTTAATTGCCTTAAGTGAACATATTCTTCATTTGCAGGAAGTGAGTAAAGCACTTTTGTGACACAGTGTTCAGGACATAAATTTCCTTCCATTTCCTAATAATTTGTCAGCATGTCCCTTCTCTTCCAACAGTAACCTATGCATACAAACTTTTCTTCAATATATTATCTTCGTGCATATGTTACATAATTACAATGCTCTTTTAGATAACACACAGATGTGTACACAAAATACGTATTTAAATGTATACTCCCTCTTTTTTTCTCTTTCCATCGTTTTCCTTGTGCAACAACCATATTACTCATGCCAGTATTGTAACTTGCAAGTATATTACCAGCTACACCATCTTCATTGCTACCTCCCTGTAGGATGAACCAGCTGCTCAGAGGGGAAGACACCTGCAAAGTTATTATTCTAAATTAGTAAGTCTTAATATTGAGATATTTGTTACTGAAAATTTGCAAAATAGATAATATTTTGGAATTGAGAAGAAGGATTTTTTTTTTGTTAATAACAACAATGCTTCTTGACTGCACAATGATGAAGAGCTATGAGGCAGAGTTTCTAAAATCTCAGTTCAAAATTATGTTCCTGTTACCATTAGTATTATTCTCTTACCGCTGCTGCAGTAACAGATTCCCTGTCACATCTTAAAGATGCTATTGTTAAACACATCAGTATGTAACAATACAGCTACATTTTCTGTAAGAAATGTATGTACATTTAAAATAAAGAATATTTCTCAAGGTACATAAATTTAATCTTTGAAGAGAAGTGAAATTATTGAGGAAAAAAACTTGTTACTTTTGTATCTTCAAAATGCCATTTCAATCAAGTATCATTGTGTGCTTGAATAAATGGAATTACCAACTTGTGTAAAGTCCTTGATCAGAATGGGGCTGTTAAATCAATTATGTGGAGATCAGAATGGTTAAAATTATAAGGAATACATTTAGAATTATTAAAGGCTTCAAATAGCTTGGTTCAGGCAAAATTACATATAATTGATCATTGGTATGTATTGTCAGTAGAAACTGCAGTCATAGGTGTTGAAGATCACTTTTTAGACAAATTACAGTGAAACTTTTGTAAAACTCAAACCATAAGAGATTTCCCCTTTCTGAGGATTTTTACTGAATGCAAATCTTAGCCACTTTTATCCCTCTTCTCTAAGTATAGAAAGATGAACAATAACTTAAAAGTACTAACTAATATTATCTGGATGAAATTGTCAAACACAGGTGAAGCAAACCAGAATAAAAATAGATCACTTTAATTGCTGGGTAAGTGAAAACATAAATTCAGGAATTGGGATGCTGTTAAAAAAGTTTAAAAAGGTAACTCTTAAAAAAAAAAACCAAATTCCCAACGCATTAGCTTTATAGAGAAATTTCTTCTTTGCCAAAGGGCAAAGCAATTTGTAGGAAATTAGCATTAAGACTGACAAATACAAACTGGATTGTCAGAGAATGATTCTGTAAAGCACTGACTCCATAACCCACCCTGAGAATAACATGACTGTTTTATTGATTCTTATTTAGCCTCTGTGCAGTCCCTCTATTCCTTTGCTTTGAATTTTATGATTCATTTATTACAGAATATAATATCATTCTGGATAGGTAGCATTTTTAGAGTCAGGCACATAAATCCTAATCTGGCAATCATCATCTCTGCCATGCTGGTGACAGGATTTTCATTGATTTTGATGATTCAAGTTTAGGAACAAAATGGCTTGTATTATGTACTGTATGATGTAGGTTATTTGATTTAATTAATACTTTACTATCTGTCTGTAGTTACAGTTTGTGACCAAAATCAAAACTTGCTAAAATCAGTGGCAATCTCATAATCACTTCTCTTTTTGCATGAAGTGGCATTTTTCTGCTTGATAGACTTGACCCTAGTACCAAGTCTGAAAGTACTTCATATTTTACCACAGAAAATACTTTCAGCAACTACACTGAGGGTGTTGTGTACTCGACATACTTGGCTACCTCGTGGTGGGTTAATCTTGGCTAACAGCCAAACGTTCATTCAGCTGCTCACAGCTCCTCTCTCCAGCAGGACAAGTATAGGAAGAACTGGAGTGAGAGAGCTCATGGGTTAATATAAAATCAGGAATACTGTTTACTGACTACTGTTGCAGACAAAACAAACTTGATTGGAAGAAGATTTATTGCCAATTAAAATAAAAATGTAATAGCTAGTTTGAGTAGTGCTAAAGAAGAAGACATACGTTAAAACAACAACTTTTCTCCCTTTTCTCAGGCTCAGCTTCATTCCAGACTCCTCTCTCCCTGACCAGCACAGGGAGAATTGAGGGCACATACAGTCAGCATGTAACACTTTCTCTTCACTGCTCGTTCCTTCTCACACTTTTCCTCTGCTCTGGCATGACTTTCCCACCGGCTGCAGTTCTCCAGGAAAAGGGCTTGCCGCAGCTTCTCTGGGTATATCCCTTTGCTCTGGCGTGAGTGTTCCTGGATCTGCAGTGCTCTGCCATGGAGAGCACCTTCTCATCTCTCTCTGGCCCCGGCCTTCCCTGTTGTTTCTCACCGTTTCTGATCCCACCTCCTCTCTCCGCACAGCATTTTCTGCCCTTTCTTGGCGATGCTTTCACGGAAGCACCGCCAGCTTTGCCGAAGGGCTTTGCTGTGGCCGCAATGTCTCCACTCTGGAGCTGGCAGGAGCCAGCTGTTCCCAAAACGGGAGTCCCACACCTCTTCCCACAGAGGCCACCTCGCAGTCTCTGCCCCACTTCCTCTACCGAAACCTTGCAACACGCAGCTGATACAAACCTAAAAAGCAGAGTGTTACTCGAGTCTAGGGAATAAAGCTAACATTAAAAATTAGAGTAATGAGGTCAGCGGGATGGCAACTAGAACTTAAATATGGAGGCAGCTATGCTGGAAAGGTAATTGAACTATGNGGGCGGACGGACGGACGGACAGACGGACGGACGGCCGGCCGCAGACGGCGGCGCGTGCGGGGAGGGAGCGGGCGCGGGGCCGCCTTTCCGGCCGCGACGAGAAGCGCGGGTGCGCGGCTCGCAGCAAGGTGACGGGCTGGGCAGCCTTCCCTTCCCCTTCCCCCCGCCGCTTTCAGGTTGGCGAGGGGGCCCGCTGCGGGCGGCTGTCCCGTCCCCTGCCGGCAGCCCCCGGCCGGGGTTCGGCTCCGCTGTGGGTAACCCCCCTGCCCGTGTTTCCTCTCGCCCAGATGCTCACGGCGGCGGCAGCCTTGGTGTGCGTGTGTGCAGCAGCCTGGTGCAGCCCGGCGGCGGCGGCGGCGGCCGGGGGCAGACCGGACAGCGGCAATTTTCTGGACGATAAACAATGGCTCACGACCATCTCCCAGTACGACAAGGAGGTCGGGCAGTGGAACAAATTCCGAGACGTAAGTTCAGCCCTTCCACCCTGCCAGCCGGCAGCCGCGCCCAGCCCGCTCCCGCTGGTTCCGTTCCTGCAGGTTGTAGGGCATCCCTTGGGAACGGGGGCTGGGGTACAGCCTCAACTTTCCCCCTTCTCCCCGAATTTTAATTCTTACTTAATTGCCTGCGGCGCCTCGGCGATGAGGATGGGGGTTCCGCCGGGCAGTTCCCGGTGCGCTGCCGCCGCGGAGCGGCCAGGACCGCCCGGCGTGCCCCGGGCCGTGCGGGGCGTCCGGCCCGCACCTTCGGGGCCCAGCGGGCCGGGCCGCGGGAGCGCTTCCCGCTCTGCGGGGCGCCAGGCGGTGGAGGGGGAGAGCCGCGTNGCATGACTTTCCCACCGGCTGCAGTTCTCCAGGAAAAGGGCTTGCCGCAGCTTCTCTGGGTATATCCCTTTGCTCTGGCGTGAGTGTTCCTGGATCTGCAGTGCTCTGCCATGGAGAGCACCTTCTCATCTCTCTCTGGCCCCGGCCTTCCCTGTTGTTTCTCACCGTTTCTGATCCCACCTCCTCTCTCCGCACAGCATTTTCTGCCCTTTCTTGGCGATGCTTTCACGGAAGCACCGCCAGCTTTGCCGAAGGGCTTTGCTGTGGCCGCAATGTCTCCACTCTGGAGCTGGCAGGAGCCAGCTGTTCCCAAAACGGGAGTCCCACACCTCTTCCCACAGAGGCCACCTCGCAGTCTCTGCCCCACTTCCTCTACCGAAACCTTGCAACACGCAGCTGATACAAACCTAAAAAGCAGAGTGTTACTCGAGTCTAGGGAATAAAGCTAACATTAAAAATTAGAGTAATGAGGTCAGCGGGATGGCAACTAGAACTTAAATATGGAGGCAGCTATGCTGGAAAGGTAATTGAACTATGTCTGCACCTTAAAATTAAATTTAACTAATTCGGGAAAGCAACCAAATGTCATTGAAGACTTGGAGTTAACATACAGTTACTACAAGCCAGAAAGAGAGGGAAGCGTGGCCGATCCTTACAAAAGGGATAACACGGGCAGGCGGCATCATTATGTGCCTCCATCAGCACTCAGATGCGATCCGCGAGCGTGTGTCTCTGCTTGTCCCGAAGGCGCGGGAAGTTCTATCTTGACATGACTGTGAGTTTTGAAGGACCGTGTCCGCCTAGGGGTTTTCGCCGGTCTGACTCGGGGTGCGAGGTGCCAAGGAAGCTGTAGCGAAGTTCCAGCGGCATCCACCCTCCACCTGGAGGAGACGGCGGCACCGCGCAGCTGCTGCGGGGCTGGGCGGGGGTGTGCCGGTGCTCAGGGACGTGCCGCTTCTCCCGGCGGCGCAGGGAGCCCGGCTCCGNCCCGGCGGCGGCGGCGGCGGCCGGGGGCAGACCGGACAGCGGCAATTTTCTGGACGATAAACAATGGCTCACGACCATCTCCCAGTACGACAAGGAGGTCGGGCAGTGGAACAAATTCCGAGACGTAAGTTCAGCCCTTCCACCCTGCCAGCCGGCAGCCGCGCCCAGCCCGCTCCCGCTGGTTCCGTTCCTGCAGGTTGTAGGGCATCCCTTGGGAGCGGGGGCTGGGGTACAGCCTCAACTTTCCCCCTTCTCCCCGAATTTTAATTCTTAATTAATTGCCTGCGGCGCCTCGGCGAGGAGGATGGGGGTTCCGCCGGGCAGTTCCCGGTGCGCTGCCGCCGCGGAGCGGCCAGGACCGCCCGGCGTGCCCCGGGCCGTGCGGGGCGTCCGGCCCGCACCTTCGGGGCCCAGCGGGCCGGGCCGCGGGAGCGCTTCCCGCTCTGCGGGGCGCCAGGCGGTGGAGGGGGAGAGCCGCGTTTGTCCTCTCTCCTCCTGTTTCCTGCCCCGCTGCGGGAAGGCATGCGCTGGGGGCGCGGGGCCGGGGCAGGAGCTCGCCCTGCTGCCGCTCCGCCGGTGCCGCCCGGGACAGAGCCCCCTTCCTCCCCGGACACCTGGCAGCGGCGCCGGTCGGCACCGCCGCGTCTCGTTGTGCCCTGTCAGAAGTGCCGGCAGGGAGGCGGGGGAGAAGGGGCAGCGCTCACGGCCGGGGGTTGCGCTGTCAGGGGTGCGGGGCTTCAGCGCGGCGATGCGCGGTGTCCGGAGCGCCGTGCTCGGAGCCCGAGAGCAGCAGCCCCGGCTTGACCCGAATCTCATCAGTTACGAAACCTGCCGCTGTAAGGTGGCTCTGTCCTCAGCGTGCTTCGCCTGTGCGCCTAGTTCGGGCTGTGTTTGCTGCAAGTTGAGTGAAACGCAACCGATTTTCAAAAGTAGTTCGCATTTCTTTCGGTGGAAAAGATTTTCTTTGGTCATCCAATATCCTGCATCCCTTGGTGTCACTTTTAAAAATCCGAATTCCAACCATGCAAAATAATTTTCTGTTTTCTTTACTGTTTAAACCTACTGTATTTCTTTGATTTGGTGTAAAGCATTGATTTGGTTTGGAACTTCAGAGGCAACAGGTTTCTTCTTGTTCTACAGCCTGCTGATGACTGCGGTTTGCTGTAGCAAACTGAAGTAAATGTCTCCAAGAAGTCTCTTATTTTTCTGAGACCTGGAGTGTCTTGTGATGCATGTATTTTCTAGCTTTATGTCTGTGTTGTATGTGGGATGCAGACTTGGCTGTTTGTCTTAAGCAGCTAGGCAAGAGCTACTAGAGCTGTGGGAGAACTTATTTTCACAATAGTTTTTATTAAACAGCATAATTCTGATGTTTGAGAGCACTTCCAATCAGTAGTCAGATATTTTTGTTTGCCTTGAATATTTTAAAATAAAAAGAGCCTAGGTTCATGTGAAAAATACCTGTTCAGTATGCTGTGCATTGAGACCTGTGATTTTGGAAAAGCAAAAAAGCCAAGTGAAACTCTGGTGCTATAGAAATGCTCTAGGATTAAAGGCTGCTGCTAGAAAACTCCAAAATACATACATCAGTTATGTTTTGTAATTGGGCAAAGTCATTTATGTAAGGACTAACCTGCAAGGCTGAGGAAGCTAAGTGCTCTCTAATGCTTGTCTCCTGGGTGCCCACTGACGTGTACTGTAATATTGGATATTAGCCAGATAATTTATTCTGTGACAAGTAGGTGTCCCCAAGGGTTTTAAGAGTGACTGCTTTGAGGAATGCTGCATACTGATTCTTCTGAGGCAATTTGCAAATATGCTGGCTTATTTTTACCCTGTGTAAGTTTTATAAGGCTGGTGCTTCAGTGAAGAGCATGCTTATATTTCTTGTGCAGCCTGCTTATGTCCTATTGATTGGTACCCAGTCTGGAATATTTATGTAATTTTATAAGGCTCTCCCTTTAAAGCATGGGTAGTTTTCAGTAATTCATAACATATAACTGTAACCCCCCCCCCCCAAACTGTGTTAGTCTACCTGTACAAGAATGCATTAGGAAAATATCTTGTAAGAACACTTATCAATTATTATACTTAAATATAACATGGTGGAGAAGTTTTACTATCCTACATTTTTATATAATTAGTAAATTTACTTGTATGACTGTAATTTGTTGGGTTTGAAATTGTGATTAGCAATGTGATTAGTGATTCAGGTGTGGCCTCCTGTTAAGGAAGGACAGCAGAATTTGAAACATATGTAGGGGTAACTGTCTTGCAGAGTTAAAATCAAGGTATGCAAGGCCTGTGTTTGTAATTTAATTCTCTGGTCAGAGCAGGATATTTTTTGCAGGCTTTAAATACCCTACAGATGTAAGGGTGAGATGGAATTCTGGTGTGAAAAGAAGTATTTAAAGGCTTAACTTAAGACTTAACTGACAGGACTGATTAATGTGAAAGATAATGACCCTGACTTCTGGCTCATTGGCTCAGTTTCTTAAGAGTTTTAGATCACAGTGAGAAAGAACACAGTCATTCAGAAAGGGAGCTCTTACAGAACCTGATAAACTAGGATATGATATTTTATTTATAAAAAACCAAAAACCAAGCCAATCCCCAAACCGAGATCTCTTAGCATACTCTAAAATGTCATTTTTGTCACTAAGTGTTATTAATATGAGATTGTTATCTAAGATCTTCTCAGTACTTTGTACAGGCAGAACTGCAACTGACTCTTCATTTCTCTTGAAAGGTCTTGATCATTCTGACAAATCTGTTGAAAATAATGCAGTAGGTCTAGGCAAGAACTGTACCTTAACAAGTAACAGTGGGAAACTAGATGTGTGTTAGTGGCTACCTAGCTTCCCACTTCTTTTTCTTGTGCAAAAATGGAGAATGGTCTTGTTTTTAAATAGGAGACTTTCCATCTTAAAGATGGGGAGATGGGATATGTCGAATACCAACTGCCTTAAATTGTATGTGCAAGTCAAACCATTTTGGGTTCTATATGAGGTTACATTTATTTTTTGCTTCAAGTATGGGGGAGGAAAAGTTTTCAACCCTGTCTTAGTGCTGCTGCAGTCCAGTTGCTGAGTAGCTGCAACTGTTCACATCTGTCACTAAAATCAGTCTCAGGGCTGATGTGTTTATTAAGGTTTTCCAAGCTGCCTGGTTAGGCTGCTTCAGCAGCCAGTGGTGTCAGGATGCTGAGGGGTTCTAGCCCATGGGAATGTGTCCTCTGTTTATTTCAGGCTTTGGGAACTGAGGCTATTCAGTAGATGCTGTTAGGGGTATCTTCTTCATTCATATTTTGTTATATTGATAATGCTTTGTGGTAATGGGTTTATCTGTGATGATAGCATTAGACATTTGAGATATATATGTATATATACACACATACACTGCAGTTTGTCTGAAAGGGAGGTTATTCTTTTTGAAAAATGTGATTGAGAAATGGTATTACATTTTATACTCTCCTACTTTGAACATCCTAAATATTATCTAGCAAACCTTCATTACTCATAATGCTGAAAAATCTGTGGAGAAAAACAGAGTATCAGAATATATTTTTCTCTTTCTGATTATTTTCCAAATAATGGTGGTGTTTTTAATCCTAGAGCAAAACACAGTGGCTTTGTCATTTAAAATAATTTTGTCTTTTTAAATCTTTACAGTCAGTTGGCCAAAATTGCATACAACCATAGTTGTCTGCTGTATCACTATCTGAAAATCTTTCAGGCTTTCTTTTCAGAAATTTTGATTTTAATTTCTTTAAAATACAGTGAAGCAAGATTCTATAGAGTAACTAGTTTCAGCAATTGATATTTATGAAGTGTATTGTGGATTTTTGTTCATTAAAAAGACTGGATTTTATATGGTAAATTTTACTTGCTGCTGGATTAGAGATGTTGAGTTCTAACTTGCTTGTTAGTGATATATACTTTTTCTTTTCAGAGGTCATAATTTAAGTGATTGATGTATTTTCAAATTTAAGTTGATAAATGAACTCTACAACTCAACTGTGTCATAGTATTGCTATGAAATAATAGAGTTGGCTGATCATTGTAACCAGCTGCATCATACCACAGTGTTAGCTGTCATTCCACCATGTTAGTACAGTAAGCAAGGGTGAAGAAGGTAGAAGAAAATTGAACAGACCATAAAACCAATCAGCTATGAAGAGGAAGTTTGCACTGGTAGTACTCCTTTTTACTCTGCTTGGCTATGAGGTGTTCTCACATTGACCATCAAATGTGTTGCGTTCCACAAGATGTGGCAAGTTTGGGCAGCTTGTGTTGGCTTCCCAGAGGAGTCTTTTGGAAGTATTTAAAGAGTATGTTTTTTTAACATTGGTGAAAACTAAACCTCTGTGTTTGGAAAGGAGATAAATCAAGTATTAGGTCTCCATAGCAATTCAGTAATAGTCAGCATTAATTATTCCCTTGTCTGTTTTGGAGGTTCAAGGCTTCTCAAAAACAAACACTGCCCCTCAGTTAACCTCCATGCCAACTGTGCATTACTGTTGTGAGCAGAACGTCTCTGTGTGGATCACAACACATCTTTGTACAATTGAGCAAGCCAAAGGCTCTTTTAAAAGGGATTCATCACAAGTTCTTTGCACTTCATTGTGGGATTTCCACGTAAATATTTGGAAGGTTTGCATGATTCCAGAGTGGAGTAGCAGTAACTTTACTGGAGGAGGAGGGGGACTTCTGTTCAACAAGATTTTTGCCATAGACAAGAAGCCCTCATAGTTTATGGAGGATCCTAAATGTACTTTAGAGGAAGTCAGTATTTAGGATTGGAGAGTGCAGCACTCATGGTCTTCTCTCCAACTCATGTTAACTCATTAGTTATGAAAAAAGGTTTGATAGTCTTATTTCTCCAGTACTTTTTATGGTTTTGGGTAGAAAACCTTATTATTGGGTACGGCAGCTTGTTTGCGACATATGTATGTCATGATCGTGATGTCAGGAGAAAATGGAATTGCAAAACATGAAAGATGAGCTGCTTCTTCTTTATGTTGCCTTAAGCCTAATTAAACCAAGATCTTGTGATAACGTAAAGTCACTTTTGCAAATAGGGCTTTGAATCTTTTCCACGTGCCAGACTGTTAGCTGAAACTTACACTTCTAAAGTAGTGCATTTTTTCCATGACTTACTTTGTATGAGCTGAGTTTTATTAATATGGTGAAGGAGGAAAAATTTTGAAGCCTAGGAGGTCTGACAGAAAGAATAAGTATTTTGTACCTTCACCTGTAATTACTGCCTTTGAAACGAAGCGAATAAGGAGTTGACTGCTCTTTTTTAAACTGTAAAATATGGGAAAGTGTTAGGAATTTGTATTAATTTTAATTAATTAAGGAAATTTAAGAAGCTATTGAATCGTTCATAACTTCTAGATTGAATGTAACAAATCATAATGGAAAGAGTAATGGAAATCTTAATTTTTCCCTTCTTCTGTGTTATAGACAAAGGCTTCTAATTTTTATGTGCTTTTAATTCATTCTCAAGTCTGGATTCCTGTTTTCTTTTACATGATTACTTTTCCTATGGTCTGCTTTTGCTGCCTGTTTCCAGTGCCAAATACTTTTTTTGTCTGAAAAGGCAGAGTCTAAGCTCAAACTATTGTTAACACTGAACTCTTAAATGTCTCTTGGAAGGCATTAACTTGGAAGCTCTTTATATAGCTAACATTTAGAAGTTAAGTAAATGGTAATGTGCTTTTCCTTAGATTGCCCTCATAATCTAAAGTAAAGCTGATAACATTGTTTCATCTTATCTTTATCTCCTTTCTCTGAAGAATAATCTTTATTTTATATGCTGTAGGTTATTTAGTGGCTATGGATACTCAGTCTTCTCTTGTCTTTCCATTAAATCTTATTGGGATTGACTCTAGCCATCTGTGCTTATTATGGTGTAGTATATATAGCTTTGTAATACACAAATGGATGGTAACAGTAACAGAAACTGCATAGGCTATCTTGGCTTTACAATCAGAAGGGAAAGATGCCTAAGAGGTTTTGCGAGGGGTGGCAGAATGTAGAAAAGAGTGGATTGAGCAGAATTGGAATATTTTTAGACTGACGCCATTAATCCTTTCTTCCTATCTCCTCTGTTTCTATTAATTCATGGTAATTGAAGCATTTGATGTAACTGTCTGCAGAAAAGAGAAATAATAGCTTGGATTAGTACATTTGCAAGTGTTGGCCAGTTTCTGAGTGTGGCTGCTTTGACCGAGTTGAAGCAGCAGTGTGTTGTTTTTGTGTCATGTCCATGTTGTCGTGACTCCTGGTGTGTCAGTGTTGTCCCTGCACGCCCTCCCTTCCCTGCAAGATGATGCTGAAGGAAAAAAGAAAATCTTTCAGCAGCTGGTACTTTTTTTGGAACCTAGCTTTAGAGTTGCTGCCATGTATTCAAGCGTAAGGAAGCTTTTATTCTAACCACGGTATTTCTATCACTTTTCTATCAGAATTGAAAAAGTACTTTCGTAAAATAGCTGTAGTTTTGTTTTGTGTTAATGTTTCTAATGTAGACCTTTTAAAATTTTTTTTATATTGATTTTGGAATGGTGATTCTCCTATTGCTTGTTGTTTTTCTATTATCCTATTTGTCCTAACTTGACATATTTTAATGTCTATTAAAATAGACATTAACTATTGAGCATTTGTTTTTCTGCATCTGTAAGTCTCACTATGTTTAATGCTAAAAATCTTGCCTGTTTGCTTTAGAATATGGAGGCAATGTTAGTAAATGCCAGGATAGGGGATTTTATTAAATGTTTTTGTAATTTTCATATTTCTTGAAATTTGATTTTTGAATGAGAAAAATTAGTGGCTTGTTCTATCAGTGATCAGATCTTCACTGGGCATTCTTACCTAGTTTGAACAATCTTTAGTTATTTGTTAGATTTTTTTAGTGGTTTTTCCCTTGTACTTTCCCATTTCACACTAATAGATGACAGTAGGGAAAATTATGTAGGAATTAATGATGGACCTAAATAAGGTGGTGCAGTTTAGGGTAGCAACCTTGGACAGGACACAAGGAGAGATAGAATGAAATTATAACCCATGACAAAGCTTTTCACATTACAATGAAGATGTGGTTTTACTACTGTTACTATCTTTGCAAGTGGCTGCTTTAACAGAACATAGTAAGAGATGGGTTTAAAAGATTGAAATAATTCGAACTTTTTGATATTTTACCACTTCCAGAAAGTATTATCTTAATATATTGTTATTAAGGACTATCCAGTGCTTGACATTTTTCTGCAGAAAATTCTTATGAACTAATTTTTTTCATGTGATACATAATCATTGACTCAGAAGAGACTGTCAGTTTGCAGCTTGTTCATTATCTCTCCAAAAAAGTCTGCAAGTCACCGAATAATTTTATGTAGTGCACTTAATACTGGAGCCTACATGCAACTGAAAACAAACTCCTTTGACATTTTTGAGCTTGCTCTTGAGGATGAATTAATTCCAGTTGTTAAACCTTTGTAGCATAGCAGTGAGAAGTACAGAACTTACTCCTTGTTATATGCTATTGGATATGAAAAATGATCTGTGTTCTACCAGTTACTCATTAAAGCAGAGGGAAGTTATTAATAAGAAGAGTGTGGGAATCTATATTTAATGATGCATATATGTTTTGAGAATTTGGCAGGGTTTGTGTTGGTGAGTGGAACATCACTTTAGGATAAAACCCAAGCAGTGATTCTTAGAAATGAAAACAATTGATTGGTAAGTAAAGGAGCAGTGACAAGAATCCATTGTAGCAAGTGGCCTTCCAGCCTTTTGTAACAGAATAAGTTAACCACTTTACTCAGATTTAGAAAGTCTGTGTCAAGCTCGGAGAACTGTTTGTATTCATAAAGTTTAGGGCCAGACTATATGCTTGCCTGTGTATAGTGGCTTATTTACTTATATCCTCACAGATTATATTACACCAAAAATTCTATTTTGGCAAAAGCTTTTCAGGTTTCATGAATCTTTGTGTGCTACTGGCACAGATTAAGGTTTGCTCTCCAAGGCCTGCACTGTGAGGGAATTAATTAGCTGCAATATTCTCGGATGGTCCAGGCGATAGATTTATGCTGTTTTGCAGAAGAATAAGGAAGAATACCATTTAAATTCGTATTAGTCTGATCTGGAAGTGTTTTCTTCTTTGGCCCAAATACGAAATGACTGGAATAAGTGCTCGATTTTTCTTATGCTAATTTGCTGTTTAAAAGCATTTCTATTCTACCATCTTCATAGAATTTTCTTGTGTGTGTTGTCAATAAAAGCCAATTGCTTTTATGTGAAAAATCACCATTGATGTTGGAATGCTAGCCAGTTCAAATATTAAGGAAGATAGAGAAATGGTTTCAGAATTTTCATGAAGATAATCACCAGGATACGTAATTTTAATCCAGTGTTCAAGTCTTTAAGCATATTAAGAAATAGGTAAGTCGTCTTATTTCCAATATCCAGTAACAAAAAACATGAATGTGAAGAGCTCCTACTTTACAAAGCCAGCAAAGGGCTGTCAGATTGCTCACCATATTGCAAATAGTGCACAATATTTCATATGTGAACTGGATTAAAGCACACTAAGTGCATACCTATTTTTCTAAATCTTACTCAGTCTAGCATTTCTCTCCTAAACTGGTAAATTGTTCAAATTTTCATACGTGTGCTTTTTTTTACAGGTGTATATATTTAACTTTAGTCAGGACTCCTTGGTAGGCAGTTACGAGGTTCTGTTTTGATGAACTCTGGTACTTGGGGCATGAGTGGACAGAATTGCTTAAGAAAAAGGCTCAATTATGTTAGAAAAAGAGGCTTGTTCCACTTGTGATTTCCACTGATATTCATGGGTTCCTCAAAATAAAATATCCTCTCAAAGCATGCAGGGATATATGCCCAAAACTGCCTTGTAGTTACTGTAAGTAATGTCTTAGCCAATTTAAGTGTAACATGATTATGAATCATGAGATTTCTCTCAGAGATCTGCGGGTGTAGTCTCATAAAGATGGAGACGGAGGGATATGCAGAAGTAGAATTAACTATGTAGATTTGTACTGAGTGAATAAGATAGAGAAATAAAAACTCAAGACGTTTCAATGTTCTTCACTAGTACTGAATGTGGATTTATAAACTGGGTTCTACACAGTGGTAGAACTGTGGTTTGGACAAAATCTACCATACTCTTCTGTCTTTGCATGCTTTTTACATATGCTGAATGTTTACAATTTGTCTCTTTCCTTTTTTCATTCCTATGTAAAAATGATTGTTTCTTAGGGCATAGGAAACTATCACTTTTTTCCTCCAAGTTTTCTAGATTTGGATTGTAGCACAGCGTCTGTAAATAGAATTCTGCTGTTTTGCAGTAATATAACTCATTGGAAGACAATAACATGTTTCCCCCAGAAGGTACTAAAGTACTGATATTATAGAGTATTTGATGTCCAGCACAGTGTGTGTGAGGGCACACATGTGCTTATGCTAACTGGTACCTCAGATCAATAAAAAGGTAAAGTGATTTTACACTGTCTGTCCCTCATTCTGAGGAGTAAAATACCTCAAAGAATATTAGAAGTATTTTATAGGCCCAGCCTCACCATGTCTGCAGTTTTATCTTACCATTTGATATACCATCAGTTGCAGATAATTTTTGGATATATACTGAACGTGATATGGGTTTAACAATGTTTGTGGTGTGCAGAATGAAATAATTCTGAATTCATAGCTCAGATTTGTGAGGCAGTTACATGCAATAGTTTCAGCTCACTGACTGGAAGAACTATATCTTTTTTTACATTCCTGTAAATATCACATAAGAACAAGGCAAGTATTGCTACAAACACAGAGAGATTGTCAAGAAAATGTTTATTTGAACTCCAGCTTCTCCAAGAAAGGTGGGAGAAGTGATAAAAATAATACTTAAAGAAAATGTGAGAAATTATTTTATGAAGCAAAACTGATGTTTGATTCTAACAGTGCTTATCTGTAAAATGTGATAGCATCTTACATAGTTAAGATTTTAAAAAGATCCTTCTTGTCAAACAGGTACTCTTTTAGCTGGAAATTAAGGGGATCTTGAATTTTTTTGCAATTGGACTATGGCTTTCTAGCCCAATTTGAGCATAGTTAGACTATTCAACACCATGAACATTAGCAAATCTTTTTCCCTAAAATATTGTAAATTCCTGTCAAACATTATTAATAACAAAAGGTTCATCTGGTTAGTAATATCTATTTAGTGCTGCTTCTTCTGCAGATGTCTATGCTTTTTATTCTGATGCAGTAATTTGTACATGCTTAATTCCCACATACACAGATTCTACTCTTGCTTAGTTATATCAGAAAGATTTTTTTTTTTAATTACCGAAAACGTAAAGTTGAAGCTAAAATTTTTATAGCTGTAAAGTTTTTCACAGTATTTATACAACTGAGTTAAGATATGTCAATGTGCATCATTCATTTATAGTGCAATAAAACAAATTTAAGCTTGAAAATGAAGTAGATGTATTTTCAGATTTGACAAATTAATTTTTCGGTTGTTTTAATTTAGGTAGCTGTAGCCAAGCAGCTTGCTCATTAGACCAAAAAACCTGCCAAGAGTAATCAAGCATAGGGATGAAACAAAAGACATTGTGATGTATTATTTTATGTCTTGCATTGATCAAGAGAAGTGGTTGATTGAAGGAAAATGAAAGAAAAAAAGAAAATAATCTTCATAATGCTGAATTAATTATAATTTCAAAGGGCTGTGTAGTCAGCCAACCCTGTAATATCTGAATTGTTAAAGGAAGTTGTTCAATTAGTGTATTTTTAAGGAGTTTTTCAGGAAGTGAAACATTTCTCCTTGAAGATTTAGGATTGTTTTCTTTTCTCCATTTTATCAAATCATCTGTGGATTTCTGTGGAATGATGTTGTATGAGGCTGGATCTGAAGGTGGTTTGCAGGGAGTCTTGTCCAATCGAGGTCACTGAGGATATCTTCACTGATGTTTGCGAGAGGTGGAATTATGCCAGTCTGCTCATTTGAAATCATTATTTGACCATTAAGTCTACAAAACAGACTTCTGGAAATATTTTGTATCTTCGAAAAATGAAAGAAAGCAAACTTGAACTGGAGAACAAACTAAGTCATCCATCCAATAAGTCCTTTTCATTAGAAAAACCCCTCTAGTGATATAAAGTAGTGTAAATACCAAGATGATTGCATGGGGTTTTTTTCTTTCTTTTTTTTTTTTTTTACTTTAATAGGTAAAAGAGAATTGCAAGGTTTTTGCAACTTATGGGGTACAATGAAAATATTGTTTCTTTATTTTGTTAAGTTACTATATTTGACTGGGGATTTTATTTTCCTTTTCAATAAATTAATTTCCTGAATAAGCTGTTATTCTGCAGCCCTCCCCCCCTGCCTCCCCTCTTCAGCCATTTGCAAGGTGTGGGTACAGAAAAACCTTTCCGTTTCACTGACCTGAACCAAAGTATTTCATTTTGACTAATTCATCTTCGCAGACTTTTGTTTGTGTATTTGAAGTCTGTGTCTGATGTATTTGTTGTATTCCTTCATGTAAGTATAGGTGACTGTGCTGCCTTTACATGTCCAGCTCCTCCAGTGAATTGCAGGTTGTGTGATCACTCTGCTTTCCCCTTTTGCTGACTCACATGTTGCACTGTGCAAAACAGTACAGAAAGTCAAGTAAATTGGAGGGTGACAGTTATGAAGTGGAAATAAATAAAGTCAGACAAGCATTAAAAAAGCTGCACAGTGCATAGCAAGATAATATTTCTGAGGCAAGGTTTTCATCCTGTATCAGAAAGGCCATTTATATCGGTAATAATATTGTTAAAAACTAAAGCTGAGTAGCCTGTTTTATCAGAGGTGTTAAAGCATCTGTTGCATGGCTTAATTCTTTGGGAAAACACAAGGTTGATGGCAAAACAAAGTACTGGGATGGATTTACACAGTAGCTGTTTCTTTCATCTGGTGCTAGAGTAGATTGATCATCTGGCCCTGTTAGTTCTTAGATGTCCCAAGTAAGCTACAAATCTGTAGGCAGAACAAGTCAAAACCAGGTTTAGGTAAGATTATACCATTGTATAATTATAACTAAATTTTTTGAAGTCTGTATTTAGTCTCTGTTCATATTATGATATATCCTGGTTGTTTTGCTTGCCTTAAATGAAGTTGTTATACCTGTCTTAGATTTATTTTCTTAAGAAATTACTCAATCATTTGAGGTTTCTAACATTGTATTTTTTCCTTACCTTTATTCAGAAATCTGCTAAGCTATTTGTTATTTCTCTCCTTGATTAGGCAACACAATGGCTTGTTCATGTTTAAATATTTTCACTAAAATCAAAGTATTTTGTCACCTTCCTTTTATGACATTCACCAGAAAATTAGAAATGAAGGTAGGATGAAATGAAAGTCAAAATTTTATTGCTCTTATATCAGCTGTATGGATTTGCAGCAAGTATTTTATCCGTGTGGGCATTCCTTTGACACTGGTCATGGAGATAAATGTGCCTTTCTATTCAACCTTTACACCAAGTTCAAGTCCCTGGTCAATCCCATAAACATCTCAAGTGTTAATGTTGCTTGGAGTCTCCAGGCAAGAACCAGTAATTTTGTGCCCTTTCTACACCAGTTTATTTTTATGTATTTGGTATGACAGAACTGGAAAAATGGGTGAAGGAAGAATTTCTTCCTTTTTCAACCTGGATCTAAATCGTCAAGATCATTCCTGTTTTAAACAATTAGATGCATGAGACTATAAACTCTGAAACTGAAGGTCAACAGCACCAGCCATCCTTGGGGGCTAGAGTTAGTGAGCATGTGAACTCTCTGCCCTCCCTGAACTTAAATTAGTGGAAAGCTGGGCAATACAGTTGCATTGTATCAGATATAGAACATCTTATCTAAAAAACTTGAGTATCAATTCAGACCAGAATTCTAGATCTTATCACTTAGGTCATGAATTTGGAAGAATTTTCCTCATTCTATTTTTGTCCTTTCTGGCAAGTAGACTGTGTGACTCTAGAAGTCTTCCTGCTTTCCTCCTGCAGCTTTAAGTTTCTTGAAAGAAGACTTTGAGTGAGTGGTGTGCTTGCTGAAGTTAAATAGCTATAACAAGAATCTGTTTTATTTGTGAGTGTGTTCTGTGAAATTTAACTGTGACTCTTACATAATGCCTTCTTGCTTTTAAAAATACAGGTGCTTTCATAATTTTGTGGGTTTTTTTTTTTTTGTTTTATTTTTCATTTAGAAGGAATTATGTACCTAATTTTTTTATAAACCAGGACGGTTTGGCACAGAAAACGTCCTGTAAAAAGTGTAGATTGCTCACTGGGAAAAAGTTAAAGAAGTAATTCGAGTTTTAGGGGATTTAAAGAAGGTTAAGGGCTTCATTCCAACAGTGTAAAATTAGTTAAGGACTTGATACTGTTATTCAG